>SNQJ01S0093685.1:0-32192 GCA_010110895.2 Picea sitchensis | reverse complement strand
TACGATATATTATTAAACAACAATTATTACGAATAAGTTATAACACAATAATTTGATTATTGTGGATCAACCTCAAATTTACAACAACTCTAAAAGCTATGTCAAATTTCCATAGTAATATTATAATACTCTCTGAGGTGGCAAGTCTTATTTATCCCCAAGGAAATATGATAGCTTCCTAAGATTTGGGACCGGGGAATGTATCTAATAATTGTTGAAGCTTATTCCTTATGGAAAGGTATTTGCATTGCCAAAGAACGAGATGTCACCAAAGTTGTGGCTTTGGGGATTCTATGATGGTTGTTCGAGCAATCATCAAGAAGTATTATATCGAAAAAATGTGTTCAACAACATTATCTCCCGCACACTCTTTCTTATTGAAGGCTTAAAGTTTTTTAGTAATTTCTATATTAAACATAACTAAACTAACTTTCAAACCATTGGGATGAGGTAAGGCTTAATTTGGAGGCTATCAATATACAATTAAATGGGATTATGGGGGTATTGTCCATCCCATAGTCTAGGACCTCCTCCTTAAATTCTGTTGAAATGTGGTAACTAGAGTGGATCGCCATTTGTTATGTATGCTCACACACTTGCAGATGTATGATGTTGGGATGGCTATTCAATTTGTTTCATACTAGTTTGGCCTTTTATGTGAGCCTTATATGGTAATGGCTTGCTCTTCTTTGGTATCCTGGTGGTTTCTTTGTTTTCAGCTTTTGTTGGGGTGTTGGTTCTTTAGGATTAGTTCTGATTTTTGGGCAGTGGTGGTGAGCCTTCGATGTTGGATTTGTCATGGTTCATGTCCAGCTATACCTTAGGGTTCAATAATTCACCTTCTAGGTCTGGTAATGTTCATTATTTCCTTTGAGTGGATGCTTTCAAGTCTATTGAATTTCATTTTTTGATTGTATTTTATAAATCAGGAATTGGAGACCCTTCACCAAGAACTTGGTGGTGGAAATTTTTTGGTTGTCGACTATTGAACATAGAGATGGACCCTAACTAGAGGGAAATTAAAATAATCCTCCGACGACCTAAGGAAATATCTCAATCCGACAAATCTACACTCCAGTTAATCTCGATTAAGTTGGGGGAAATGGATAAAGCCATGTTCCTCCTGAGGAATATCCTAGAAATTTAGACAAGGTAAATCGATGAAATGGAACTTGACATCCAACAAATTAAATATCTTATTATTCTTCATCAGCCAACCTCTTCCTCAATCAACCAAGGTGTAGTTGTCTCCCCTCGTGAAGGTAACAAAATCAATGGCATTGAGGATCTTGACACAACTCCTATGGATATTGAAGACAAAACACTCCAATAGGCGAGGGTTTCAAACATTCATGACTTTGTTTCCTCATATATCAAAACTCTTTTTATTTTAGGGAAATTTGCTAAAATAGTTATTAGTGTGAGTGTGAAGTTGATCTTGACAAAGCTCCATCATTTGTCTTTTTTTTTTAGAACTATGTGTAGGCATTAAAATAATTTTTTCGTTTTGTATGACAGTTGTTTTCCCCGACACAACCCTCTTTTTCAATATATAAAGTTCAGTTTCCTTTAAAAACATATTATAATACTCTAGCCACAATGCTTTAATCTTTGTCTATGTTAGTTGTATTCACAATGCGTTTCAATTACAAATCATAAACTTAAGACATAGTTACATGTCACAACCATTTTAGACTTTATTGTGATCATTCTTTTTACCCATTTTCATGTTTCATCCTTGACACAATAGAAAGACAAAATAGTAAAATTGAAATCAATTGAATTTGGTAAAATGTGAATTGAAATAGAATAAGGATGATAACTTATCGGCTAAATAGAATGCTCACCAAAATTTCATCATATGGCAACAAGAAAGTGAAAATAACAATAAAAAACTAGAAGACACAATGGCATACAAGATGGGTTATAAACATGCTCTAACCAACCTTGCAAACTTCTTTAATATGTATGTTACCCCTCAAATTGTATAATAAACAATCTTCAAACAAGATATGATTGATGATTGTATGCATGCTTCCTGCTTATGTCATATCCCCAATTTGTATAACAAGACTAAGATTGGAATTCTCACTAATCCAAAAGTTTACAATGGTACTTGTGGAATTTTAATTATAAGTATTGAAGACTATGATACCAATTGGAATTTTGTTATTCAGAAAATAATGATGATGTTGAGAAGCCAAGGAAAAAACGAAAAATCAATATATTCTTACATCCAAAGTAATTATCAATTAATTTAGTATCCCCATACTTAATGTAGTTCTTATTCTGGTTCCAATCTCCACTGTTACCTAAAAAATTTCATACTTTATGAAAGTTGCTTGAAATACCATTGGAAAAATATTGTATCTACGTAATAGTGGTGCATTATAAGTGACATGTCATTCCATGCCTTTATATCAATCAATGATTTTATTAATCATGATTTCATTTTTTTTCTGAGTTGAACACCATTAAGTTATAACGACGACTATATAAATGGAATGGTAGTATAAGAGTGGCCACTTATTTACTAACAAAATTTCTATTTCTCTAGACCTCGCCAAAAACCTTGAGTCATTCTCTATTAGCCAATCATCATTTATTTCTGGCATACATTATTTTATGCAATCCTTAAATAAATGCAATCTTCTTCCTTGGACTCACATAGTTTACTTGGTATTATCACCAATTGATCTGAAAAGACCTTTTAACGACAATGGTTGATTTTTAAAGCATGTGTTATTTTACCATTTAGGAAATTAATGAAAGAGTAATAATTAATGAGGAAACATATCATCCATAAAGCAATATACATATCTGGAAATAAACAAGAAGAGCAACAAACCATAAACAACAAAGTTGATAATGGAGTTTGGCGATCTCGCCTATGTCTCCGGGCCTTTGTCTCAGTGGGTGAGGCTTTCTTATTTCTATTTGAAGCTTCAAATGTACATTATAAAAGTGCCAATGGATTACAATAATGAGCTATTTGTGTTCTTCTAGATCTCAAGATCCCATCAAAACTGACGGCACTGAAAATAGATGAATGAAGATCCCAGAAATGGCCCGCAAAGTTGCTCTTCTCAACAACTTCCCTGCATAGAAATGGCTTTGCCTCAATAAATAATCATCATATTCCTGATATGAAACTCCCCTCACTTTATGGCTTCAAGAGCCTCTAGTTTATATAGACTGGAATTTGGCAACAAACACCCAACTTCCCCCCAAGATTTGACCTCAAAAAGGGCCCAAGATCCTCCAAAAAAGGACTAAATCTCCCAAAAATGGTTAAAAATCAACTAAAATATTTATTATAAAGTTTGAAAACCCACTTTTGGGTAAATATATGCTGCAACCCATGATTTCCAGGGCTCCTGGTCATGTGGGCACCTTCGATGTGGCCCTAGACTAGTGCGCTAGTGATTAGCCCATCTGGTCTTGTCCCTTAGTCGTAGATGTGGCCATATGGCCTGGTTCTTATGCCTCCACACACCTATACAATTTTATCCCCCCTTGTCATAAGACACTGGTCTAGCGCCTTGGTCGACCGGGCACTAACAATAAATCCGTGCTAAAGGTTTTGAGGTGTGGGTCATATGTTGTATACACGGGATCGGGGGCTTGCTCCAAACAATATCCATGCCAAATGGTTAAAGAATGGGCCATATTGCATCATTCATGTGGTATGTTATATGGTTCACGCTGGGAGCTAGGGCCAAGCCCCAACCCCTTACTCTCAAATTTGATTACATATTACAACATATATATCTATAAAAACCACCAACGGGTGGGCTGGTAGCCTGACCCTACCAAACCTTTCACCCCGACCGAAGGTCACGGGTTTGACTCCCTGGGAGTCCATACATTTTTTCACAAACAAATTAGCCAATTGAGGGGTGCCACATGGCATCCCATGACTGGGCCACGTGGTACCATGTTATTCACCCAAATAAAATGCCAACTGCCAAACTCATATTTGTCCACCTGTACCTACCCAGTCAACGTGATTGTACCTATCACATCATTGTACAATTGTATGGCCTGTACAATCATCTTCCACGTCAACATTGTACGAACTATACAATCAACAATTTTTTGCGTGTTTGAAAAATTGAACAGACCGCGATATATTTCGCAAATGCTGTCCGTTTGAGCCCATTCAAGTTGTGTTGGGTTTGTATCAACAAGACCTACGCACACGTTTGTTTTGAAGAGATTATGAGAACTTTTATTTTTAGGCCTTCCTGGACCCATTTTGGCTGTGGTATCCATTTTGGATCACACCTCCCTAGTAAAGACCTTTTGGTCCTCCAAAAGGTTCCAAAATTTACCTTACTGATAGCATACTCATAAGCTAAAAAAAAACACTATGTTGTACAAAAATGATGTTATAACAGGTCCTCATTACAACATGTGTGATTACATTAATGGAAGGAAAATACAACGAGGATGTGACATCCACTTTTGGCATAACCAAGTGAATTTTTTATTTCCTTCATGGTGTTCCTCTTGCTTCATTGGTACCGCCTCTTCCTTTGTGAGTACATGCACAATTCTTTTGTCCTTCTTTGGAGGAAGCTCCAGATTAAGCTTCCAACATTTAGCCTTTTGATGTCCACCCTTGTTGCAATAAGTGCAATGGTTTTTTGGCATCCAAACTTGTTTTCCTTTCTCTTTATTCCATTGTGGAGTTGAGTCTTTATGTCGTGTCTCCTTCTTGGTCGACATAAATTTCCTATACAAAGATTGTCTCTTCCAACACTTGGCCAAAAAATTCTTAGGTGAATGACAAAACGTACAAGGATACATATTCCAAAAGTTTTGGATTACATGATTATGTTTTTTATAATAAAAAAGAGATTTGGAAAAACCATGACCATTATACATGTCTTGTGTATCTTCACTTTTCTTTGGAGATGACTTGCATTCACTCTCACTATCATGGAGTGATACACAATCACCTTTCATGAAATGCTCCCGCAATGACTTAAACTGGTCATTTGAAGTATCACTTGCTTCCAATGTTTTGGAGAATGCTCCAATATCCACTTTCCCATATGCCATTCCTAAATAATGAGGTCTTTCCACAACCTCTATGGGATTAATGATACCTTGGACCTTATTTCAAAGGCCCTTTCCTTCATAACCCATCTTGGTTAGCAATTTAAAACCTATACCTCTTTTATGTTTTTCAAATGAAACAAAAAACCATCTTGACGGGAACAATGCAAAATTTATTAATTACTTCCACTGCATACCTCAGATATGATTTATGAATCAGGTGTAGAAGGAAATTCCTTCAATTCTTCTTTGTTTTTTCCATTATTTGAAGATTTCCCTTGAACCGATTTCTTTCGTTCCAAGTAATCTTCATACAACATTTTCACCATCTCCGCCATGAAAAATAGAGTAGTTCGCATATCCTTCTCATCTTGATAAAGTCCCTCTTTAGATGCCATTTTCTCAACTGAGATGAGCTTTTACATGGTAAACATGCAAACTTGCAAAACCATCCATCAACTAGCTCTGATACCACTTGATCCGAAAAGATCTTTTAACGACAATGGTTGAGTTTTAAAGAATGTGTTATTTTACCATTTAGGAAATTAATGAAAGAGGAAGACTTAATTAGGAAACAAACCATAAACAAGAAAGGTGATAACAAAGTTCAACAATATCACCTACGTCTCAGGGCCTTTGTCTCAATGTGTGAGGCTTTCTTATTTCTGTTCGAACCTTCAAATGTACATCATAAAAGTGCCAATGGATTACAAAAATGATCTAGTTGTGTTCTACTAGATCTCAAGAACCCATCAATACTAACAACACTGAACACAGATGAACGAAGCTCCCAGAAATGGCCCGCAAAGTTGCTCTCCTCAACAACTTCCTTGCATAAAAATGGCTTTGCCTCAACAATTCATCATCATTTTCTTGATATAAACCTCCCCTCACTTTATGGCTTCAAGAAACTCTAGTTTATATCGACTTGAAGTTGGCAAAAAATGCCCAAATTCCCCCCAAGATCTAGCATCAAAAAGGGCCCAAGATCCTTCAAAAAAGGACTAAATCTCCCAAAACTGATGAAACATCCATTAAAATATTTATTATAAATTTTAAAATCTCACCTTTGGGAAAATATAGGGCGTAACCCCCGATTTCTCGGGCTCCTAGTCATGTGGGTGCCCTCCATGTGGCCCTATACTGGTGCACTAGTCCTTATCCCCTTTGGTCCTGACCCTTGGTCGCATATGTGGTCATGTTTCCTAGTTCTTATGCCTTCATGCGCCTATAAAGTTTTATCCCCCCTGGTCATAAGCCATTGATCTAGCGCCTTGGTCAGCGGGCTAGCCCAACCGATTGGGCACTAACCATAAATCCACACTATCAATTTTGAGGTTTGGGTCATATGATGTATACAAGGGATCCGGGGCTATCTCCAAACAATATCTGCACCAGACAGTTAAAGCATGGGCCATATTGCATCGGTCATATGGTATGTCGTATGGTTCGTGTCAGGATCTATAAATAAATATACAGATCTCGAAATAAGCAAGAAGAGAAACAAACCATAAACAATAAATTTGATAACGGAGTTCGGTGATCTTGGCTACATCTCTGGGCCTTTGGCTCAGTGGGTGAGGGTTTCTTATTATTTTTTTAAGTTTCAAATGTACATCATAAAAGTTCCAATGGATTAAAACAATGAGCTATTTGTTTTCTTCTAGATCTCAAGATCCCATCAAAACTGACGGCACTGAAAACGGATGAATGAAGCTCCCAGAAATGGATCGCAAAGTTGTTTTTCTCAACAACTTCCCTGCATAAAAATGGCTTTGCCTCAATAATTCATCATCGTTTTCCTGATCTGAACCTCCCCTCACTTTATGGCTTCAAGAACCTCTGTTTTATATAGACTTGAATTTGGCAATAAACTCCCAACTTCCCCCCAAGATCTGGCCTCAAAAAGGGCCCAAGATCCTCCAAAAAAGGACTAAATCTCCCAAAACTGGTTAAAAATCAACTAAAATATTTATTATAAAGTTTAGAAACCCACTTTTGGGTAAATATACGGTGCAACCCATGATTTCCCGGGCTCCTGATCATGTGGGCGCCCTCCATGCAGCCCTAGTCTAGTGTGTTGGTGCTTAGCCCCTTTGGTCTCGGCCCTTAGTCGTAGATGCGTCCATATGGCCTGGTTCTTATGCCTGCACACACCTATACAGTTTTATCCCCCTTTTTCATAATCCACCAGTCTAGCACCTTGGTCAACAGGCTACCTTGGTCGACCGGGCACTAACCATAAATCTGTGCTATCGGTTTTGAGATAAGGGTCATATGTTGTATACACGATATTGGGGGCTAGCTCCAAACAATATCCACGCCAAATGGTTAAATCATAGGCCATATTGCATCGGTCATGTGGTATGTCGTATGGTATGCGTTGGAGTTGGGGCCTAGCCCCAGCCCCTTACTCTCTCGTTTGATTACATATTAGAACATATATATCTATAAAAACCACCAACGGGCGGGCTGGTAGCCTGGCCCTGCCAAACCTTTCGCTTGGACCAGAGGTTACGGGTTCAACTCCCGGAGAGTCCATACATTTTTCCACAAACAAATTATCCAATTGAGCGGTTCCACGTGGCACCATGTTATTCGCCCAAATAAAACGCCAAGTGTCAAACTCATATTTGTCCACCTATACCTACCCAGTCAATGTGATTGTACATAACACATGATTGTACAACCGTATGGCCTGTACATTCACCTGCCACGTCAACATTGTATGAACTATACAGTCAACATTTTTTTTTGCCTGTTTGAAAAATGAATAGATCGCAATATATTTCCCATACAGTGTCTATTTGAGCTCGTTCAAGTTGTGTTGGGTTTGTATGAATGAGGCCTACACACATGTTTGTTTTGAAGAGATTCTGAGAACTTTGATTTTTAGGCCTTCCTAGACCCATTTTGGCTATGGGATCCATTTTGGATCATAGCTCCCCACTAAAGACATTTTGGTCCTCCAAATGGTTACAAAATTTACCTTACCGATAGCATACTCATAAGGAAGAAAAAAACACTATGTTGTACATAAATGATGTTATAATAGGTCCTCATTACAACATGTGTGATTACATTAATGGAAGCAAAATACAATGAAGATGTGACATCCACTTCTGGCATAACCAAGTGAATTTTTTATTTCCTTCATGGTGTTCCTCCTTCTTCATTGGTACTGCCTCTTCCTTTGTGAGTACATGCACAATGATTTTTTCCTTCTTTGGACGTAGCTCCGTAATAAGCTTCCAACATTTAGCCTTTTGATGTCCACCCTTGTTGCAATAAGTGCAATGGTTTTTTGGCATCCAAACTTGTTTTCCTTTCTCTTTCTTTCATTCTGGAGTTGAGTCTTTATGTCGTGTCTCCTTCCTGGTCGACATAAATTTCGTATACAAAGATTGTCTCTTCCAACACTTGGCCACAAAATGCTTAGGTGAATGAAATACAAGGATACATATTCCACAAGTTTTGGATTACATGATTATGTTTTCTATAATCAAAAAGAGATTTGTAAAAACCATGACCATTATACCTATCTTGTGTATCTTCAATTTTCTTCGGAGATGACTTGCATTCACTATCACCATCATGGAGTGATACACAATCACCTTTCATGAAATGTTCCCACAATGACTTAAGCTGGTCATTTGAAGCATCACTTGCTTCCAATGTTTTGGAGAATGCTCCAATCTCCACTTTTCCATATCCCATTCCTAAATAATGATGTCTTTCCACAACCTCTATGGGATTAATGATACCTTGGACCTTATTTCCAAGGCCCTTTCCTTCATAACCCATCTTGGTTAGCAATTTAAAACCTATACCTCTTGTATGTTTTTCAAATGCACCAAAAAAACCATCTTGATGGGAACAATGCGAAATTTATTAATTACTTCCACTGCATACCTTAGATATGATTTATAAATCAGGTGTAGAAGGCAATTCCTTCAATTCTTCTTCACTTTTGTCATTATTTGAAGATTTCCCTTGAACTGATTTCTTTCACTCCAAGTAATCTTCATGCAACACTTTCACCATATCTGCCATGGCAAAGAGAGTAGTTCACATATCCTTCTCATCTTGAGAAAGTCCCTCTTTAGATGCCATTTTCTCAACTGAGATGAGATTTTCCCTAGTAAACATGCAAACTCACAAAACCAACTATCAACTAGCTCTCATACCACTTGATCCGAAAAGATCTTTTAATGACAATGGTTGAGTTTTAAATAATGTGTTATTTTACCATTTAGGAATTTAATGAAAGAGGAAGAATTAATGAGGAAACATAACAACAAACCATAAACAACGAAGGTGATAACAAAATTTGGGAATCTCACCTACGTCTCGGGGCCTTTGTCTCAATGAGTGAGGGTTTCTTATTTCTGTTCAAACCTTCAAATGCACATCATAAAAGTGCCAATGGATTACAAAAATGAGCTAGTTGTGTTCTGCTAGATCTCAAGAACCCAACAATACTGACAACACTGAACATGAATGAATGAAGCTCCCAGAAATGGCCTGCAAAGTTTCTCTCCTCAATAGCTTCCCTGCATAAAAATGGCTTTGCCTCAAGAATTCATCAACATTTTTCTGATATGAACCTCCCCTCACTTTATGGCTTCAAGAACCTCTAGTTTATATAGACTTGAAGTTGGCAACAAACGCCCAACTTCCCCCCAAGATCTGGACTCAAAAAGGGCCCAAGATCCTTTAAAAAAGGACTAAATCTCCCAAAATTGGTGAAACATCCATTAAAATCTTTATTATAAAGTTTAAAAACCCACTTTTGGGAAAATATAGGGCACAACCCCCGATTTCCCGGGCTCCTAGTCATGTGGGTGCCCTCCATGTGGCCCTGGAATGGTGCACTGGTCCTTAGCCCCTTTGGTCCCCACCCTTGGTCGCAGATGTGGCCATATGGCCTGGTTCTTATGCCTCCACATGCCTATATAGTTTTATCCCCCCTGGTCATAAGCCACCGATCTAGCGCCTTGGTTAAAAGGCTAGCTCGTCCGATCAGGCACTAACCATAAATCCGCGCTATCAATTTTGAGGTTTGGGTCATATGTTGTATACACGGGATTAGGGGCTAGCTCCAAACAATATCCGCGTCAAACGGTTAAAGCATGGGCCATATTGCATCGGTCATGTGGTATGTCGTATGGTTCGCGTCGGGGGCTGGGGCCTAGCCCTAGCCCTTTACTCTATCATTTGACTACATATTACAACATATATATCTATGAAACCATATAGTTGTTATGAACCACCAACAGGCGAGATGGTAGCCTGGCCCTGCCAAACCTTTCACCCAGAATGCAGGTCACGGGTTCGACTCCCTGGGATTCCATACATTTTTCCACAAACAAATTAGCCAATGGAGGGGTGCCACTTGGTATCCCATGACTGGGCCACGTGGCACCATGTTTTTTGCCTAAATAAAACGCCAAATGTCAAACTCATATTCATCCACCTGTACCAGCCCAGTGAGCGCCATTGTACCTTCCATGTCACTGTACGGTCATATGTCCTGTATAGTCAGTTGCCACATCATCACTGTACAGACTGTATAGTCAACATTTTTTTTTGCCTATTTGACAAAACAAACATATTGCGATATCTTTCGCATGCGGTGTCTTTTTGAACCCATTCAAGTTGTGTTAGGTTTGTATCGATGATGCCAATGTACACGTCCGTTTTGAAGAGATTATGAGCACTTTTATTTTTAGGCCTTCCTAGATGCATTTTGGCTCCTCGATCTATTTTGCATCACCAATCCAACTTTAGTCCAAGAATAACAAGACATTCTATTGCAAGTTATATTTCTGTAGTGTAACAGGACTAGGAAACATTAATTTCATAGAGAAGAATTCAATACCATCAGTTGTTAGATAGTCCACAACCTTTGGAACCCAAGCTCTAATAGTGGTAAAATAGTTGGTTTGGTTTGGTGTGGTTCCTATATGGATCACCTATGTAAGTAAATATTAAGTAGTAGGTCGGTCTCCTATTTACTTACATGAGAAAATTGACTTGCGAATTTGGTTACACTTGTAGGAAGTACATATTTTTAACGTGGGCTCTAGAATATTCCCATAAACCATCCCACCTATATATTCAAGGAATCTCACCCCTAGGACACATGCGACATCAAGATCGGGTGCTTAAATTGCAATCCCTTCAACAAATACCTTACGTCTGATATTTTTTAATCAATGAGAACATGAATTCTTCCACTGAACATTTCTTGACAACTTGATCTAAAACTTTCAAATGTATTCTACCTATAATGTATATAGTGTCATCAATGTGAACCAACATCATATATATTGAAGGTGATCCATTTTCATTGAGGGATTGGGTGAAACAAATATAGTCAGTAGAAGAGACTTGTCTAAACCCAAATCTAAGATACGCTTTGAGTTTGCTCAGCTTAAATGTATATCACAAAGTAAAAAAAAATGACCAAAGGATTAAATGTTGAAAATTTAGACAGAGATGTGCAACATGAAGTTTTGTATCCTCAATGTGATAGAATACCCATGTTTTGATGGACATGTGCAAAATATTTCGAGAATAAAACTCATAGTATTTAGAAAATGCTCTAAAATTTCACCTTAATGTGAAGCTAACCTAAAATTATTCATGTGGGTAAAGACATTAAGTGGGATTTTTATAATCACCTTCTATTCAATCATATAAGTAAAGTAGAACCCAACACAAACCATCTACGTATGGTAACATCAAGACCTATAGCAAAACTCTTTGAGGCAAGGAGATGTTGAAATTGAATTGCAAATGCCCTGTATGTAATCCAGATTCCAAAGTATAATACATTAATGTTCTTGTTTCAAAGATAGATTGCTCTTGTTTAAAATGTTGAAATTGAAAGTTTGCTTGGATTTCTTAAAACCTTTTTCTAGCACATATTTTCACTTGGAAATGCTATAGCAATTCTACATGACCCTAATCTTCCTCGACACCATACACACCCTAACTTTATGTTTACAAAGTTGATGTCATACCTATCTTCTAGATGTATGTACAAAAGTTTCAATCACACAATAAGTCTCTACTCTTATTAAATGCCCTCTTCCACACATATATATCACAGTTTCTCATATTGAAAGGTGTGGATTCACATCTTTGTGGCTACAATGCCCCTCTAAGTAAATATTCATTCAACCATAAAACAATCAATCCAATGAAAAGAAAAATCTTACTAAAATGCTTTTGCAAATGCAAACAATCCAAATGAAAATACCACATCTATTTTAACATGAATCAATATATAGTTAATGTCTTTAGAAGTCGTGCATCATCCTTGTTTAGACTTGCTTTCTTGAACATAAGAGAGGTGACCCTCGGGCATGTCCATTTATTACAATCCATTTTGGATTTCCAACACTAAATACTTATCAAAAACAAGTTTAAATGGATTGAGGGTATGTTTGAAGTTGATGTTACCTTGTAAAAATAAAATGAATCATAGCTCTTACATACTATTACATTAAGATTGGTGCAATTCGTTTAAGAAAGTTCAAATATATAGTGAGTTTTCAAATGTGACAAGATCGTATTTTAAAGAAAAAGTTTTCAAATGTGACAAGATCGTATTTTAAAGAAAAAGATTTATTTTTTTTCAAATCTCTTATATTTTAAAAAGTGTATTTGCCACGTTGATTAATTAGCAAGTGATTCATGGTAATTAATGTTAAACATGGTAATTCATGGTATTTGCCACGTTGATTAATTAGCAAGTGATTCATGGTAAGTGAAAATTACTTACATTTAATAAATGTTAAACATTGTGTTTGCTGCGTTGATTAATTAGCAAGTGATTTAGCCACGTTTTGGACATACCGCCACCACTGAGCCGTTTCTCTTCCCGTCGGTTCATGTTTCCGAAGGTTTAAAGAATAACACTAACAAGTTTACTATACCGCAGCGTTTAAAGAATAACACGTTTACTGTAACGGACTTTTAAAAATTTCTGTACTCCGTTTCTCATGACTGTAACGTTACAACTTCAACTGTCCGTTGCATATATGTGTAAAGTATCCGCGCCTGTGCATATCGTATTTCAGTCTGTAAGACCTAGCTTAACTGTTAGACAGCCATAAACAATTCTTACAGTCTGGGTCTTCATCTTCCTTGAAATTTCGTGTAGATTGCGTAGCACCAAGGTTTTCAAGATTTAGATTTATCTGCTTTCTTTTGTATTTTCCAAATTATTCACTAACGCTGCTCTCTGATGTATGGATATATTCGTTTCATATTAGTGCTTTGTAAAACATTATTTCGATTTTTGTATTAAGAAAAATAGCCGTTCCAGAGAGACTAATGGACGTTTGTTACGGAGTGACCTGCTGTTTTCTTCATTTAAGTCACCTAGTAAGCACCCCTCTGTATATATGGCCGCTTATACATTTCTCTTTATTACAGTTGGTTTAATGAAATATAGGATATGTTAATTTGCTTGGAATTTGTATTTAGAAATTGGTTTTAATTAATTTGCCAATCAGCTCTTCATAAATTTGGTATGCCCATCTAATTTACTGTAATCCATCTATTATCAACTTGAAATATAAAATTGTATGTATCTTCTGTTTGTCTTCCATCAAGCTAAAAACTGTATTTTTAAGGTATATTTGGTGGCAATTATCTGGTTATAATCAATATCTGGTAAGTAGATTTTACTTATCAGCTGAGCAGATAGATATTACAGCTAAGGGATAAAATAGCAAAAATTCAAAATTTTATAGAACTCATAGTAGTAGATGATTTTTATAGAATTTATTGGGGTAGATGATTTCTCGCAGCAGAGTAGAATTTTCAATTTAAAAAAGGCTTGAATAATTTGTTAGCCAATTTCAAAAGAATGGGTCCTTTTTATACTTTGTACATTAACTATGTATTAGATTTTTTTAGGAAATAGGGTATTAGAGTTCTATCTTACAGAAACAAACGATCACCCATATCAGAGAAACCCATATCGATCACTTTCTCTAATTTGCGAACGCGAACTCATAATACCAGTATCTTCTAATTCCATCACTTTCTCGTGATCTGTCGAATTTGATCGCAGTTTAGCAAATATCATCACGGTTTGGAGATTTCTTGATCTCAGTTTGGCAAATATCATCACCGGCAAATATCATCACCGTTTGGCGATTTCATGAAAGAATCAGGTAATAAGATATCAATGGAAATTATTATCTGAGTTCTCATTATAGTTGCAGAAATTATACTTCATAAAATTGTTATGCTCGATTTAATAATTGTTATGGTTACATTTCTTCGTCCGATCAAACAATTTAGTGTAGTTGTCGTCCATCCCATCCCAAACAATCTCGAAAAGTACAAGCTTTGTCATGGAAAAGTACAAACAATACAATTCTTAACTATAGTTACTAAGTTCGAGTTTGAATTTGAATTCTAGTTACTAAGTTCGAGTTTGAATTCGAATGGGATACGAAAAAAATTCGAGTACAGAAATATTCAATACAGGAAAAAAAATCGGGAATATATACATCTTACAAATATTCAAATATGCAATTTTTTCAGAATTTTCGGGCGTCTGCTGAAATTTTTTCAAAATTTTTGGGCATACACAGCAGCCCATTGGACCTGCTCTGTATGCCAATTCGCATATAGATCAGACCATTGGGCCATTGGCATACAGAGCAGCCCATTGGACCTGCTTTGTATCATTATCTGCAATATCATTTTGTGTTAATAAAACTTGACCATCTAAAATAATGAGTTTGTAGTTTTTAGGGCAAACTTTTATTATTGGGAGATGCTTTTTTTGTCTTAGGTCTTATTTCATTAGAAGTTTTAATTTAGATAATATTCACAAGAAAATAAATATCACTTCTAATAATGATGTCCTTCCTCTACCTTACCTGCTTTGTATCATTATCTGCAATATCATTTTGTGTTAATAAGACTTGACCATCTAAAATAATGAGTTTGTAGTTTTTTGAGCAAACTTTTATTATTGGGAAATGGTTTTTTGTAAAAGGTCATTAGCTTATTTCTTTAGAAGTTTCAATTTAGATAATATTCACGAGAAAATAAATATCACTTCTAATTATACTTCAAATCGTGATGTCCTTCCTCTACCTAACCTAATTGCAATAAGAAAAAAACACCTAATAAACAAATGATCAATAAAAATATTCCAAAAATTGACAACTTTGGAACAATGTTTAAACGCAATAAATATGTAATAATTATTGGAAATCATAAAAAAAAAAAATTAACGTTTATGATAATTAGCCATTATAATTTCATTTTTTTATGATAATTATGTAAATTATGAAGATTTTATAATATGGTTCATATAATACCAAATAATTTAGGATATGATTAGATCTTCCCTTTTTCAAAATTGCAAATCTAACATAACATAACTTCGAGAAAAAGCCTATTAATGCATTTTTCTAACCGGGTAAACAATGTTTTGGAATGATTATGTAAACAATGTGTCGGCGCCCATCTGCAATCTCCCTTGTCTCTCACGCCACGCATAGGAAAAATGGATGCCGCCAGACAGAAGCAGAGGCATGTCCGAGGCAACTCCAACCAAGAGAGAACTCCAAAGATGACTTGGGGCAATAATAGAGCCAATCAGATACTCATCTTGGGTTAAATCACTTTTCGTTAGTTTCCTGCATATCTAAAACTAGATTGAACAATTAGCTTCATTTATCCGGATCAAACGTTCACGGTTTAATCAGATTGAAAGCAGTTCCCCTTGTTAGGCGTTTCTTCCTTTTCCAGTAAATCAAACTGGTAGGGGGGAGGGATAGCCAGTAGTTATCTAACTAAATAAGGCGTGTATGCGGTATCCAAACCAGGTTCATTCCAGGCATCAATTAAATATCGTATAAAACAAGCAAGGTTGCTATCTACTACACACGAAACTACTCAAGTAGGCTAATGCGTCACTGTGTATGGGGTAAGCACGAGTTTCTATTTACTTATCCGCAGACCTAGCTATGTCACTATGTATGGATCTTGGCTATGTGCAACCAGATCCAGCAGACCTAGCTGCCATGAACAATCAAGAGAGAGTTGCTCAGGTAGAACAGAGGAAAAGAGAGAATAAGGCAAAGTTTTGGATTCAGAACTCAGTGGATGACTCGATTTTCTGAAAAATAACAGTTGTTGTTACTTCAAAACAGTTAAATTGCAGACCTTCAGGACGCATTTTGAGACTTTAAAAATGACAGACTCTGAAAACGTTGATAAATTTATGACCAGAGTCATGGGAATTTTAAGCCAGATCAGGCTGACTGGTGAAGACATCCCTGATCAAAGGATTGTTGAGAAAGTACTCAGAAGTCTTCCAAAGAAATTCTGAATGGTTGTTACAGTCATCCTTGAATCCAAAGATCTGTTAAATATTTCAACAGATGAACTAATGGGCTCTTTGTTGACACATGAGACTAGACTACATCTAGAAGATGAGTCAATAGCCAATGCTTTCAAGACTCAATTCTATTTCAGGAGAGGGAGAGGCAAAGGCAGAGGCATAGGTCACCGAGGAGGAGGGAGAAGTCCAAGTAACAATCACTCAAGTTTCACACATCAAAACCAAAATCATAATTTCTAACCTGAAAGAGGAAGAGGGAGGAGATCAAATGACAAAGCAAGCATACAATGCTATTACTGAAAAAAGTATGGGCACTATGAATCTGTATTCTGGAATAAGAAATCAGATCAGCCCTCATGCAGAGCACATGTCTCAAATCATGAAGGAGAAAACTCAGATGAAATTTTTCTCCCATGCCATAAGACTGAAGAACAACACAAAGACCTCTGGTTGCTTGATAGTGGACGCAATAATCACATGATAGGTAACAAAGATTTACTTTCATGTATTGATTCTTCTATTTCATCTGATATGTCTCTTGGAGATGATTCTTTAGTCAAAGTTCAAGGAAAAAGAACTTTCCATATTCTAACTAAACAAAATGTAAAGAAGGACATAAACAATCTCTATCACATTCCATATATGAAACATAATCTCTTAAGTGTAAGACAACTAGTTGAAAATGGCTATAAGGTACTTTTTGAAGGAGCATCATGTATGATATATGACAAATCCCCCAACAAAAAATTGGTTTTTGAAATCCACATGACTAGGAATAAAATGTTTCCATTGATCTTTAGAACTGCAAATTTAACTCGATCTTATGCACAAAGTTCATTCATCCCCGATGAAACTATGGTTTAGCATTAAAGATTTGGACATATGCCCTTTCAGAGTCTAAGACTTTTACAGAAGCACTCTATGGTCAAAGATCTACCTATCTTCAAGGATAAAATCCCCCATGTGAGTCTTTCATTCTTTGAAAACATAAGAGAATAAGCTTTCCATTGTCCTCCACTCAAGCCAAAAAACACTTAAATATGGTTCAGAGTGACCTATGTGAACCAATGCAAACAATGTCAATAGGTGGTATCTTTTATTTCCTAAGATTTATTGATGAATTTAGCGGGAAAATATGGATCTATTTTCTGAGATACAAATCTGAAACCTTTGCAAAGTTCAAAGAGTTCAAGGTTGAAGCTGAAAAAACATAGTGGGAAATATGTAAAGACTCTCAAGTTAAATGGAGAAAAATATTGTTCAACAAAATTTGAAAGTTTTTGCAAATCACAAGGCATAATCATGCAAATTACATCCAGGTATACTCCACAACAAAATGGAGTGGTTGAGAGGAAAAATCATACTATAATGATCATGGAAAGGAGCCTTCTTAGAGAGAAATGTCTGTCAAATCTATTTTGGGATGAAGCAGTAGCCTGCTCAGTTTATCTCCTGAATATATCCCCAACCACTAGTGTCAAGATGAAGGTCTCTCAAGAAGCATGGAGTGGGACAAAGCAAAATGTTCCTGATCTTAGGATTTTTGGATGCATTGCATTCACTCACATACCTTTCGAATTGAGGAAGAAAGTTTATGATCGAAGTGAGAAATGCATTTTTTTTTTTTCAATGAGACATCCAAAGTCTACAGACTCTACAATCTGATTTCAAGGAAACTAATTCTCACCAGAGATGTAAAATTTCTTGAAAATCAGTTTTGGATTCACCCTAAAAATTGCCCTATGGACAGTCAAAATACATTTCTGCCACTTCCTGAAAACACAGAAAATTCAGGACAACAAACACATGAGCCTGTCCTTCCAAGATTGCAGGTACAAGGACAGCCTGAAACTTCTGAGGACAACTCTTCTTCAAGAATAAATTCATCCTCTAAATTTCAAAATCAACGAACTCAAAGATTGAGAGAAATCCATCAGTAGTTGGATGATGTTGATCAACGAAATATTTTTGCATTAATGTCATGTCAACCTACATCTTTTAAAGATGCGTCTAAAGAGCCACATTGGGTTCAAGCCATGAACCAAGAGATTGACTCCATTGAGAAGAACAATGTGTGGGATCTTGTTGATCTTCCCAGACATAAGATAAGTATTGATGTCAAGTGGGTTTACAAAACTAAACTCAATGAAAAGGGGTAGATTGAAAAACAAAAAGAAACACTTGTTGCCAAAGGATTCTCACAGCAACCAGGCATATATTATGGTGGAACGTTTTCTCCACTAGCAAGGTTGTACACTGTAAGGACTCTCTTAGCCATAGCAACTAAACACAAATTGCAAGTATATCAGATGGATTTCAAGTTATCTTTCATGAATGGTGTCTTAGAAGAAGAGGTCTATGTCGATCATCCATGTAGATTTGAAGTCAAAGAGTAGCTAGCCAAAGTGTATGGGTTGAAGAAAGTATTGTATGGTTTAAAGAAAGCTCCAAGATCTTGGTACAACAGAATTAACACTTACCTAATCAAGAGTGGTTTCAGCAGAAGCCAAAATGAGCCAACTCTATACACCAAAATAGATCAACAAGGTAAAATTTTGATTGTATGTTTATATGTAGATGACATGATATATACTCGAAATCTTGAGTCAAGCAGTATTAAACATGCCATGCAATCTAAGTTTGAGATGATAGATCTTGGCATAATGAAATATTTTTTGGGGATTGAGGTTCACCAATCAACCAAAGGAATTTTTTTCTGTCAAAAAAAGTATAAAAGAAACATCATCAAAAGATTATGCATGGAATACTGCAATCCATCATAAACTCCTATACCCCTAGGCAGAAAATTGAGCAATCAATATGAAGGCCCTACAGTGGATTCTACCTTGTACAAAATTTTAGTAGGAAGTTTGTTGTATCTTACAACAACTAGGCATGATATTATGTATGCAGCCAGTTTTTTTTCGAGGTTCATGGAATATCCCAATGATTTTCATAGGAAGATGGAAAAAAGGATTTTGAGATATGTTGTTGGCACTCTAAATTTTGGTTTATGGTAAACTTAGTATGAAGATAATCATCTTTCTGGTTACACTGACAGTGATTTTGCAGGAAGCTTAGATGATCGAAAAATCACCTTAGGGTATGCTTTTCACCTGGGCATGAATCTGATTTCTTGGGCATCAAATAAGCAACCCATTGTCTCAATATCTTCTGCAGAGAAAGAGTATGTAGCTTCTACCTCAACTTCTTGTCAAGATGTGTGGCTACAAAGACTATTGAATGACATGTCACATACAGAAAAGGAGTCAACTCCTATCTTCTATGACAATACTTCAGCAATTGCTTTATCCAAAAACCATGTTTTTCATAAGAAAAGAAAGCACATTGACTCTTGCTTTCACTTCATATGCGAGCTAGTCAATAATGGTGAAATCACCCTTCAATTTTTTGGCTCACGAGATTAGCTCGCAGACATCTTTACAAAGCCATTGGGAAAAACCATTTTTTATTTTCAGAGACAACACTTGGGAATTATTAGTGTTTTTGTTTGTAACTGTTGATTTTAAGAGGGAGTGTTAGTTAGTTATAACCTCAACAACATATGACTGTACACTGCCAGTTGTTCTGGCCAGCTATAGTAGTCGTTAGGATTTCTTCTTTCGTTCTTGATTTAGTTGTTATGTTTATCACCTATAAGGTTTATCCTAGCATCTAATATGAATGCGCTATGCACATTCTTGTTCCCAACGTATCTTCTTTGTATTATCTTCTTCATTTGCTATTTTTTAATAGTAGAGTTGTCACGCTCAAGGGAAGAGGAGCCGAAGAGGGTTTCGTCTATTTCAAAGGATATTGTAGTAAGGCACAAGAACTATATCTCTTCTCTTTTTTTTCTTCTATTACATTGGAAGCCTTGGCATTTGATGGTTATCGTTTCACCCAATATTTCATTCTATATTAAAAAATGGATCGTTGATACAGTAATCATTTATTGCTTTTACATGCATTAATTTTTATGGTGGACCTCCTTCCCATACCATGTCACTGCCACTGAAGCATTCCTGCAATATTTAACTTTGGGGACTCGACCTCTGATATCGGTGCTATTGAATATGCTTTCCCGAATAATGAGGTAGCAAAGAATCCCCCCTATGGAGAAACATACTTTGGTAGACCTGCATATCACTACAACAATGGATGCCTATCTATTGATTTGTTCGATATGTTGATTACAATTTACATTTTTACTTTATAGATGGTAGATAAGAAGGATTTTTTAATTTTAAGGTCATTGTCTAGATTATATTGATAATTTTATGATAATGTTGTTTGATTTTGATAAAACAACGATGATGAGATTGTTTTTTTTGAGTCCATACTTGTAGCTCTAATTATATACTCTAATTATGGGCATGGAGCCAACTTTGTAGCTTCTGATGCAACTGCAAATGACATCAATTCCTTCATCGCTCTAATTTCCCTACTTGGTATGATTAATGAGTTCAAGATATTCAAGCAGCAAGTCATGGCCACCATCTATGCACACGGTAATTAAGGAATTTTCCATGGCTAACTTATTATAACTCTAATAAACGTTAAGGTATGGTCATGTTGGAACCTAATGTAGATGGAAAATTTTGGTAGGTATCATTTTTCTTTCATTGCTGCAGGTGCTCAAAGGTACCTTCCAAGTGCATATGCATTTCAGAAGGGAATTTACATGAGACAAATATGAGGCAATGAATTCAACTATGCGTACAAGAACCTCAACTTGAGCAACTCAAGTTGAGGTTCTTGTACGCATAGCTGAAGTCATTGCCTCATATTTGTATCATGTAAATTCCCTTCTGAAATGCATATGCACTTGGAAGGTACCTTTGAGCACCTACAACCATGAAACAAAAATGATACCGACCAAAATTTTCCATCTACATTAGGTTCCAACATGACCATACCTTCGTGTTTATTAGAGTTATAATAAGTTATCCATGGAAACTTCCTTAATTACCATGTACATAGATGGTGACCATGACTTGCTGCTTGAAGATCTTGAACTCATTAAAAATACCAAGTAGGGAAATTGGAGCAATGAAGGAATTGATGTCATTTGCAAATGCACCAGAGGCTACAAATTTGGCTCCATGCCCATAATTAGAGCCCACACTCTACAAGTATGGACTCAAAAACGACAATACCAACGTCATTTTTGTATCAAAATCAAACAACATTATCATAAAATTATCAATATAATCTAGACACTCACCTTAAAATTAAAAAATTCTTTTTGCCTACCATGTATAAGGAAAAAATGAAAACTGTAATCCACATATCGAAGAAATCAATAGACAAGCATCCATCATTGTAGCGATATACAAGTCTACCAAAGTATGTTTCTCCATAGGGGAGATTCTCTGCTTCCTCATTATTCGGGAAAGCATAGTGAATAGTACTAGTATCGGAGGTCGAGTCCCTGAAGTTAGATATTGCAGGAAAGTTGCAGCGACAAGGTATGGACAACAGGGCCACCATCTCAATTAATGCATGTAAATGCAATAATCGATTACTATAGAAACAATCCATTGTTGAAGATAGAATCTTAGATCGGGTGTAATGATAATGATCCAATGGAAAGGCTTCCAACGGATTAGAAGAAAAAAAAGAGAAGAGATCCAGTTCTTGCACCTCTCGTCTATTTGAAAGGATGCCCAGGAAATTGTACAAGATGTTAGATTATTTCACGGCGAGCCTAAATTTCTTAACAAGTGAGTATAGTCATTGTGTTTACTTTGAAAGTTTGGAAAATGGTACATTCATTTTCTTAGCATTATATGTTGATGATATGATTGTTGCAAGCCAACACATGTTTAATATTAGAAGGTTAAAGGATCAGTTGGCCACGATGTTTCAAATGAAAGATCTAGGAGCAACAAAACAAATCTTGGGAATATAAGTACACAGAGACGTGAAAAATGGTAAGTTGTGGTTATCACAACAAAAATCTATAAAGAAAATATCGATGAGGTTCAGAATGTATATTGTGAAATTGGTAAATATCCCTATATCTTTCCATTGTAAGATTTCTTCAAGTTTATGTCCTAGTAGTAAGGAAGAAAAGGATTATATGTCTCATGTACCATATGCTAATACAATAGGAAAGTTGATGATTGCGATGAAATGTTCAGGACTATATATTTCACATGAAGTTGGTGTTGTGAGTAGACACATGGAAAATCCAGAGAATTGGAAATGGTTGCTTCGGTACCTTAGAGGCACAAGTATCATCTATAATAGTTGCAGTCATTTTTTATATGATTATGATTCAGGAGATTTGGACAAGAAGAAAGATACCTCGGGTTATGTCTCACAAGAATGCAAAGATTTATTGGGTAAGTTTGGACAAGTACAAGATAAAGTGTTTTGTGGTGGTCAAAGCATTGTGCATTTGACTAACTTTCGAGTGTATCAAAATGGAAAAATGTATCATTTTGTAAGACAAGTTACTAATGAAGGTGGAGTGGTCCATATTGGAGAGAATTTTACATACATATTTACCAAATTAGTATTGTTAAAGAAGTTGCGGCTGTGTGTGGATTTTCTTGGCTTGAAAAAGAGTTGATTAATGGGTTTGGGCAAGGTATTAGGTAAATTGTTGTCAAGGTGGAGATTGTTAAAATGTGACAACAATTGATTAAAAGAAAATGTAAAAACTAAAACTTACTTATGTAAATATTTGGTTATGTTAGTTTATGAAAATGGTGGAAGTTTGTATAACGGGTGGTAGTTCTTGTAAGTATGTAACGGTTCAATATACATGTATGTCTATGAAGCCCGATACATGTATCAAGTTGTAAGCCTTATTGTAAGCCTAACTTGGATAATAAAGTGATCTGGATTTATGAGCAGAACGAAATGAAAACACATATTTATAATATTAACAGAGAGACACAATGAATAAAAACAGAGATACAGTAAAAATGGACTTATATTAAATAAGAAATATGTTGAAACTATAAAATACAGACTGAAACAAACTTGCTAGAATGGTGGAAGCTTATCTCTGAGAACATATGTGACGGCTACGCTCAATCGCAAAAACATGAGTATAATGAGGCTTTGAAGGAATTTTTAAAATAAACATGAAATTCAAAACCCTGGACATCCAAAACCCTAACCCTAGGATATGAAGCCCCAAAATTCATGTGGGCCACGTTAGGGTTAGTTAGTACATCAACTTCTCGGGGTCATAAATTTTGCATACTATTTTCGTTTAGGACGCATGATAGATAGTTGGAAAGGTATTGACAAGGATATTCATTGACGGGGATCAGTCAGAACCTTTGCTATCACTAAGGTTCCTGATCATGAAAAAGCATCGTTTAGGCCATCAAAATGGCCTCAGATGTTCAGAAACTGAAAAAATGCTAAACATAGTAAGTTGCCAAAGAAATGTTTTGAGCCAGTTGGAGAAGGTAGGTGGCCACCAATATCATCTTGGTTCAAACCTCCCCCCTTAGGAAGCAATGGTATCCATTGTGTTGAGTTCACCCATCAGATGAGGAAACTCTTTCTGAATTTGGCCCCGAGTGAGTCACTTTCCTTGCTGCAGGAGTTGCCTTGCTTTGACAACCCGAGAAAGTTGGATCCTCTGCTAGAGACTTCCCTTGACCTATGTGTCCATGATTTGATCATTGGATTCCTATTCCATGAAGTCAGGGTTGAGCTCCGTTGGTGTCAACTGTTCTTCTATCTCCTAGGTGTCCAATAATGGTGGAAAATAAGGCTGAAGGAGGTCCACATTGAATACTAGGTGCAAGCCAAGGAATGGAGGAAGGTTGAGCTAAAAAAAATTGTCACCTAAAACCTTGTTGATGGTGTAGGATCCATATTAGAGTGGGTGAATCTTTCGATGAGGCCTTGTAAGGCATTATTTCTACAAGTGCAACCAAAATTTGTCTCCGACCTGAAACTGGTGTGGCACCTGGTGTTGATCATGGAGCTGCTTGTACTTGGTATTGAACTTCTGTAAAATATCCTGAAACTATTGGAGGATGTGTTGGATTCACTCAATGAACTGGGTGGCTTTGTCATCTCCAATTGAAGCATGCAATGAGTCTGCCTGGGTTGTTGTAAGGGGTAGTGCAACCTCCATAGGACCCAATGGTTGAAATCTCAACCCCACCTGAAAGGGGTTGTGGCCGGTTAAGCTATGTATGGCATTGTTGTAGCTATGTTGAACATAGGGAATACTCTCATCCAGGGTGTGGGGGTGTTTGGAATTGTACACGTGTAGGATGTGCACAATCATCTGGTTGATGACCTCGGTTTTTCTATCCATTTGTGGGTGGAAGCAAGTGGATTTGGTGAGATTGGTGTCCAACAGTGACCAGAGGCTTGACCAAAATGAGTTGAGAAACAAACTATATCGATCTAAGATAATGGTTTTTGGGATCCTAGAGTGGACCCACATTCGTTCAAAGAAGAGCTTGGCAATAGCCTTTGTTGTGATTCTATTCTTGTAGGAGGCAATAATGTCCATCTTGGAAAATCGATCAAGAACCACAAAAACACAATCATTTCCCCGCTTGGTGGACCAAAGGCCTAACATATAGTCCAATGAGATGGATTCCCAAGGTCTGTCAGGAGTAGGCAGAGGAGTGTAAAGGCCTTGTTTCTTAGTGGTCAGATTGGAAATAGCATAGGAAGTGCAAGACCATTTATACTTGCTGACATCCTTTCGAAGTTTCGACCAGTAGAAATTTCGCTGCAACACTCCCACTATCTTTTCCATGTCGAAGTGCCCTGCCACCCAACTGTAGTGGCATTCCCAAATAATATTTTCTCGCTCTCTTGATGGAACATGTAGATGTCCCATATGGCATGACAACCCATCCTGAATATGGAAATTGGTGACAGTTGTGTTTGCGCCCAACATCTGGTAGGTGTTGGCATAGTGAGGATCTATCTCAAAGAGGTGGGGCCATCCATAGGTCTCATGGTGGCAAGAATTGAACACTATTGTGAGTTTCGCAACTAGAGTTAGGTTGAGGCAATCAAAAAATTGGTGATCCATGTGGATATTGGTGGCCACCCACCTTTTCCAACTCGCTCAAAACAATTTTCTGGCAATTTTGACAATTTACTATTTTTAGTAGTTTTTAACTTTTGGGGCCTTTTTGAGGGCCTAAATGAAGGTTTTTAGAGATTGAGCCCCCAAAATGAATCTCGTCGATGATACCTTTCAAACGAGCTATCGTGTGCCCCAAACATAGAATGTATTCCAAAGTTACACCCCCAGGAAGTTGATACACCAAACTACCCAAAAGGGGGTCCACAAAATTGTCGGCTTTTCGTCTTTCGGGGTTAGGGTTTTGGAATTTCTTTATGAAAAAAATTTCTTTGGAGCCTCATTGTAAAATCATCTTCTCACGGATGTGAGTATCTATCACATCTCTTCTTAGAGATAAGATGCTGCCATTCTAGCGAGTCTTTCCCTCTGTATTTTTATAGTCTTTTTACATTTTTGGTCATTAATAGAAAATTGTGTATTATTGTAACTCTGTGTTTATTGTTTCATACATGATACATTTTTTTTATATTATTGGATATCCAATATATCTCTGTACATTGATTTATTATATCCCTACTCTCATTTTGTGCCAAAAGTCATCTGGATCAGTGGCATCAAAGGAGGTTGTTCTTGATCATTTTTTTCAGTGCATGTCCCCGACGAGGTCTGAGTATAGAAGTTTGGGTCTCTAGCTCGTCTCTCTTGAAGAAAACTTTTCTCGCACACCCAAGAAACCCTCCATGGTGGAAGAAAATAAAAATGACGGAGCAGACAATTCTATCAATATGTTGGCACTTGAGCAAGCTCTCACGTGACAGAGAGACGGAATGATGGAGAATTTTTCCCACATCCTTCAATGCCCACCGATAGCAACAAGCACATCTTAATCAAACAACCACTTTGGAAAAACCTCTTCTTTCAAGGTACATGTTAATTTTGATATTCCCGTATTTGAAGGTCAGATAGATGCGAATGCTCTAGAAAAATGGTTAAATCTGCTAGAAGGTTATTTCGTTGTTCACCATTTTTCCGACAGGGAAAATATCACCTTCTCACTCCTTAAATATCTCCCCCATGTCAACCATTGGTGGGAAACTTACTGGGAGAAAATTTCCACAGAAGAGTCTAGAATATATGGGGCTAATCCCACTTGCGATTTTTTTTAGATGTGATAAAGGAACAATATTACCGTGTTGAAAACTATGAGGACCAGTATATGAGATGGACCACACTACGGAAAGAGAGGGGAAAAGAAGTTTCAGAGTTCACCAATACCTTCCATACAGATCTAGAGTGTTGGGATCCACTGGATCTTGGCTATGTGCAACCAGATCTAGTAGACCTAGCTACCATGAACAATCAAGAGAGAGTTGCTCAGGTAGAATAGAGGAAAAGAGAGAATAAAAAAAAAATTGGATTCAGAACTCAGTGGATGACTCGATTTTCTCAAAAATAACAGTTGTTGTTACTTCAAATCAAGCCTGGGATGTCCTACAAAAAACATACCAGGGAAATGACAATGTCAAAATAGTTAAGTTGCAGACCTTGAGGACGCATTTTGAGACTTTAAAAATGAAAAAGTCTGAAAACATTGATATATTTATGACCAGAGTCATGGGGATTGTAATCCAGATCAAGTTGACTGGTGAAGACATCCTTGATCAAAGGATTTTTGTGAAAGTACTCAGAAGTCTTCCAAAGAAATTCTAAATGGTTGTTACAATCATCATTTAATCCAATGATTTGTTAAATATTTCAACAGATGAACTAATGGGCTCTTTGTTGACACATGAGACTAGACTACATCTAGAAGATGAGTCAATAGCCAATGCTTTCAAGACTCAATTCTATTTTAGGAGAGGGAGAGGCAAAGGCAGAGGCAGAGGTCACCGAGGAGGAGGGAGAAGTCCAAGTAACAATCACTCAAGTGAAGGTGACACACATCAAAAGCAAAATCATATATTCTAACCTCAAAGAGGAAGTGGGAGGAGATCAAATGACAAAGAAAGCATACAATGCTATTACTGAAAAAAGTATGGGCACTATGAATCTGTATTCCGGAAGAATAAATCAGATCAACCCTCATGCAAAGCACATGTCTCAAATCATGAAGGAGAAAACTCAGATGAGATTTTTCTCTCATGCCATAAGACTGAAGAACAACACAAAGACCTATGGTCGCTAGATAGTGGATGCAATAATCACATGATAGGTAAAAAAGATTTACTTTCATGTATTGATTCTTCTATTTCATCTGATATTTCCCTTGGAGATGACTCTTTAGTCAAATTTCAAGGAATAAGAACTTTCCATATTCTAACTAAACAAAATGTAAAGAAGGACATAAACAATGTCTATCACGTTCCATATATAAAACATAATCTCTTAAGTGTAAGACAACTAGTTGAAAATGGCTATAAGGTACTTTTTGAAGGAGCATCATGTATGATATATGACAAAACCCCCAAGAGAAATTTGATTTTTGAAATCCACATGACTAGGAATAAAATGTTTCCCTTGACCTTTAGAACTAAAAATTTAACTCGATCTTATGCACAAAGTTCATTCATCCCCAATGAAACTATGGTTTGGCATTAAATATTTGGACATATGCCCTTTCAGAGTCTAAGACTTTTACAGAAGCACTCCATGGTTAAAGATCTACCTATCTTCAAAGAGAAAAATCCCCCATGTGAGTCTTGCATTCTTTGAAAACATAAGAGAATAAGCTTTCCACTGTCCTCCACTCAAGCCAAAAACCACTTAGAGATGGTTCAGAGTGACATATGTGGATCAATGCAAACAATGTCAATAGGTGGTATCTTTTATTTCCTAAGATTTATTGTTGACTTTAGCGGGAAAATATGGATCTATTTCCTGAGATACAAATCTGAAACCTTTGCAAATTTCAAAGAGTTCAAAGCTGGAAATGAAAAAACATAGTGGGAAATATGTAAAGACTCTTAGGTTAAATGGAGGAGGAGAATATTGTTCAACAAAATTTGAAAATTTCTGCAAATCACAAGGCATAATCATGCAAATCACATCCAGGTATACTCCACAACAAAATGGAATGGTTGAGAGGAAAAATCATACTATAATGATCATGGCAAGGAGCCTTCTTAGAGAGAAATGTCTGTCAAATCTATTTTTGGCCGATGCAGTAACCTACTTATTTTATCTCCTAAATATATCCCCAACCACTAGTGTCAAGATGAAGTTCCCTCAAGAAGCATGGAGTGGGAAAAAATGAAATGTTGTTGATCTTAGGACTTTTGGATGCATTGCATTCGCTCACATACCTTTCGAATTGAGGAAGAAAGTTTATGATCGAAGTGAGAAATGCATTTTTTTTTCTACAGTGAGACATCCAAAGCCTACATACTCTACAATCTTATTTCAAAGAAACTAATTCTCACCAGAGATGTAAAATTTCTTGAAAATCAGTTTTGGATTCACCCTAAAATTCGCCCTATGGACAATCAAAATACATTTCTGCCACTTCCTGAAAACACAGAAAATTCAGTACAACAAACACATGAGCCTGTCCTTCCAAGATTGCAGGTAGAAGGACAGCCTGAAACTGCTCAGGACAACTCTTCTTCAAGAAGAAATGCATCCTCTAAATTTCAATATCAGCAAACTCAAAGCTTGAGAGAAATCCATCAGCAGTTGGATGATGTTGATCAACGAAATATTTTTGCATTAATGTCATGTCAACCTACATATTTTAAAGAGGCATATAAAGATCCACATTGGGTTCAAGCCATGAACCAAGAGATTGACTACATTGAGAAGAACAATATGCGGGATCTTGTTGATCTTCCCAGACATAAGATAAGTATTCGTGTCAAGTGGGTTTACAAAACTAAACTCAATGAAAAGGGGTAGATTGAAAAACAAAAAGAAAGACTTGTTGCCAAAGGATTCACACAACAACCAGACATTGATTATGGTGGAACGTTTTCTCCAGTAGCAAGGTTGGACATTGTAAGGACTCTCTTAGCCATAGCAACTACACACAAATTTCAAGTATACCAGATGGATATCAGGTTATCTTTCTTGAATGGTGTCTTAGAAGAAGAGGTCTGTGTTGATCAACCATGTAGATTTGAAGTCAAAGAGTAGTTAGCCAAAGTGTATGGGTTGAAGGAATTCTTGTATGGTTTAAAGCAAGCTCCAAGGTCTTGGTGCAACGGAATTGACACTTACCTAATCAAGAGTGGTTTCAGCAGAAGCCAAAATGAGCCAACTCTATAGAACAAAATAGATTAGCAAGGTAAAATTTTGATTGTATGTTTATATGTTGATGACATGATATATACTGGAAATCTTGAGTCAAGAATTTTTAAACATGTCATGCAATCTGAGTTTAATATGACAGATCTTGGTATCATGAAATATTTTTTGGGGATTGAGGTTCACCAATCAACCAAAGGGATTTTTTTCTGTCAGCAAAAGTATGCAACAAACATCATCAAAAGATTATGCATGGAATATTGCAATCCATCATAAACTCCTATACCCCTAGGCACAAAATTGAGCAATCAAGATGAAGGAACTACAATGGATTCTAGCTTGTACAAAATTTTAGTAGGAAGTTTGTTTTATCTTACAACAACTAGGCATGATATTATGTATGCAACCGGTTTTTTTTCGAGGTTCATGGAATATCACAAAGATTTTCACAGGAAGATGGCGAAAAGGATTTTGAGATATGTTGTTGGCACTCTAAATTTTGGTTTATGGTACACTAAGTCTGAAGATAATCATTTTTCTGGTTACACTGACAGTGATTTTGCAGGAATCCTAGATGATGAGAAAATCACCTTAGGGTATTCTTTTCACCTAGGCATGAATCTGATTTCTTGGGCATCAAATAAGCATCCCATTGTCTCAATATCTTCTACAAAGGAAGAGTATGTAGCTTCTACCTCAACTTCTTGTCAAGATGTGTGGCTGCAAAGACTATTGAATGACATGTCATATACATAAAAGGAGTCAACTCCTAACTTCTGTGACAATACTTCAACAATTGCTTTATCCAAAAACCATGTTTTTCATAAGAAAAGAAAGCACATTGACTCTCGCCTTCACTTCATATGCGAGATAGTCAATAATGGTGAAATCACCCTTCAATTTTGTGGCTCACGATATCAACTCACATACATCTTTACAAAGCCATTGGACAAAACCATTTTCTATTTTTAGAAACAACACTTGGGAATTATTAGTGTTGTTGTTTGTAACTGTTGAGTTTAAGACGGAGTGTTAGTTAGTTATAACCTCAACAACATATGACTGTACACTGCCAGCTATTCTGGCCAACTATACCAGTCATTAGGACTTCTTCTTTCATTCTTGATTCAGTTGTTATGTTTCTCACTTATAAGGTTTATCCTAACATCTAATATGAATGTGGTATGCACATTCTTGTTCGCAACCTATCTTATTTGTATTATCTTCTTCATTGGTTATTTTTTCACAGTAGAGCTGTCGCGCTCAAGGGAAGAGAAGCCGAAGAGGGTTTCGTCTATTTCAAAGGATATTGCAGTAAGGCACAAGAACTATACCTCTTCTCTTTTTTTTCTTCTATTCCATTGGAAGCCTTGGCATTTGATGATTATCGTTTCACCCAATATCACATTCTATATTAAAAAATGGATCGTTGATACAGTAATCGTTTATTTCTTTTACATGCATTATTTTTTATGGTGGACCTCCTTCCCATACCCTGTCACTGCCGCTGAAACTTTCCTGCAATATTTAACTTTGCGGAATCGACCTCTGATATCGGTGCTATTGACTATGCTTTCCCAAACAATGAGGAAACAAAGAATTCCCCCCTATGGAGAAACATACTTCAGTAGACCTGTATATTGCTACAGCAATGGATGCCTATCTATTGATTTCTTTGGTATGTTGATTACAATTTACATTTTTTCTTTATACATGGTAGATAAGAAGGATTTTTTAATTTTAAGGTCACTGTCTAGATTATATTGATAATTTTATGATAATTGTTGAAACAGACCTTGAATTTTTAATCTTAATGATAAAAATTATTGTATCTTCGAGGCTTTACATCATATAAATTTTTGAAAGCAAAAAATTCATATCCAATGAAACCACAATGCCTTTATGGTTCGTTGTTTGAACAAAGAATAATCAAGAACCCAAATAAATATAAGTTTTCTAATACCTTTCAAAATAATATTTTAAAACGGACATTGATTCAAAACTTAAGGTATATCCATTTACATCGGGACATCGGGCTTCGGAATTTTGAATGAACAAATGTTCAACACAAATATAATAGCGAAACCCCGATTCCCGATATTCCGATACATTAATCCTTAATTAAAAACATCATTTACTTAAATCCGTTTTAAGAAGGGGTTTTAACTCTAAGATAGTCTCATCGCAAAATCGGGATTCGCGATTTTGTGAGAACAAAGAAACTCGTCATCGTTTTCTCCGATTTCCCGATCCCCGATCTTAATTAATTATTAAGTGAGGTTTGATAGTAATCTAATTACTGTTAAGTATGATTAAGAGTGACTAATTATATCAGGAAATCCCGATTCGAGATTTTGTGAACAACAATTTCCATATCATTGAATTTCTCGATTCCCCGATCCCCGATTTCCCGATTTCCGAGCTCTTGATTAATGAAATCCCGAAAAGGTAATCTGGATTAATTAAGATAAT
>SNQJ01S0093684.1:24450-34699 GCA_010110895.2 Picea sitchensis | reverse complement strand
TCATGCCTATTTAATGCACATGCATTCTATCTTTATTCTATGCATCATGCAACAATTTTATCACGTACTCCAATGCATATCTATTTCATATTAATGAATTGTTTAGCTTTGCTGTTGTATATGGTTGTCCTTGAATTTTTGTAGAGGCCTGCTGACCTATGCACTACTATTATGCTCAACTTTGCACCATTGGCCCCTATTCTACACCTGTTATCCAAACCTCACTTGGTCATTTTGCATTTCCAGCCACTATATCCACTAGTGTTGTCATCTCACAACTGCTTCCTTTATGTAAAGAAATATTGTCCCAACATCTTTTGGGCTATAATTCTTACTATCTATAATGTTGTAACATGCACTATTCCCGCTGAATATTAACACTACAATCTAATTAGCCACTTCCATTTCCTTGACCACACTGGTCTTGAAACACCATTATCATTGATTGGCATTTTCAATATTTTGAAATATTTCTTTTATGTCATATTTCTGATATTCTTTGTCATCCATGGATTTTATCAATTTTAAATACTTCATTGAGTGATCCATTGTGAAGCACTACTTGGCCACTCAAGACCAATTTTCTCCAAATGGAATTCTACACATCCTCCATTTTCACCTGTACCCTACTTTTGTTGCACACTTTGATGGTAGAGGCAACCTCCTTGCTTTGGGTATTTTTAGACAAAAGTTGTTAGATCATATCCAACAATTACTTTTTCATGCATTCCCATACTTTCACATAGAGATGACTCATCCACTCCATGAGCCACACCTCATCTCATGATATCCTTTCTCCTTCTCTTGCAACATGCCCTTTTTTTTAACCTTCACTTTAATTCTACCTTCAAGGCTATGGAGTTCTTCTTAACTCCCTGTGCATGCAATGATTTTTCTCACTTATTGGATTCATGATTTATTGTGAGAAGATCTATTAGATTTACCTTGTAATTCATTCGGCTCCATAGAATCTGAATACTAATATTCCTCTGTTCTTCCTCATATCTTTGTCAACCTTGCATCACCTTCTCTGCAGTCCTACACTTTCCTTTGCAACTCTTGATGCTTCAACCAACGGTACAAGGTTGACCTGCTTCCCTATCAGACGAAATATGGAATTAATTTGGAACATACCCACACAATGATCAATTTTGGAATCTTATCCTCTTTCTAGAAATCCATTTCACACAACACTCTCTGCAATTTGTTCTTCTGCTTAATAACAATTCCCTGTCAGTAAGCTCAACCTCTCTTTATTTGTCAAAATATTTCACTTGAATTTCTCCTCTAGGATTATGCATAATTATATCCCAATCATTTAAACTCTTCCTTACACAACAATCACCTTTGGCATTCACCTCTATCGTCTGGGAAGGTTTTTCCAAACTTTGAAACTGTTTGGAAGAAAATTTACATTGAGTGGTTAAATGGTTCACAGAATCCAATTCCACTTTATGTTACTTGTCCTGTAGCTCTGTATTGCCTCAACCAAATTCTACAATCTCTTCCATGTTTCCATTACTTTGATATTCAATCCTAGGCTTGAATTTACCTGATTATACCTCTAATTTTGCACCACATGCAAGCAACCATTTTTGTTAGATCTATGCAGAGTATATAAATTTGTCAGTTAATGCTACAGGTCAACCTTTATCCCAATTCATGAAGGAAACAATGCAACAAATAAAAAATCATATTCCTTATATGCATTCCTCTTTGAAACATCTCTCTGATAACTATACTCATGCACCAATCTGAGTTCTGAGCAAAAACTTACAACATTTATAAGTTACAATTCCCAATCTTTTGCTGCTACATAAATCTCTTTATCAATTTATGGAAAATTTACTTGCCCAAATCAAAATTTTGGCTTTACTTGTGTCTTCTAATCCTTAATACCTTTCCAACGACTATTCATTTTCTCAAATCCGAGCTTCGAGATGAAAGTTTTGGTCTAGAGAAGTTTAGGTTGTTTTACCCAAATTACCCCTATATGCTACATCTGTCTTATTTCTCTTCCAACACATTTTCAGGTACCCATAAACAAAATATGACTCCACTGATGGATTATATGGGTCATAATATTTCCATCGATTGCTCATGTTCCCAAAACGGACTTCTGAGCATGGAGTTATGCCTTCTGGAAGTAAAACCAGTGCCAAACTTTTACCCTCACTGTTTTGGCTATAACTTCTTCATACGAGCTCTATTTTGTGAACCGTTTAGCTCATTGGGTAACTCTTTCTGAGTTATTTTATCCGCGGTACACTATTTTCTTCTGGGTTTTATTGGATAAAAACATCGTTTAGGGCCTAAAAAATTCCCCGCAAGTTAATGACCTTCACAAACCACAAAAAAATTGCATAAAATTGATTGTTTTACTACTGTAATAGCCATTTAAATTTGAACCATTGATCTCAAATCCGAAGAAACAACAACGTTGATATGACTTTATCGATCATTGATGATTTAAACTTTCCTTTGGACATGTGCAACTCCTTCCCCAATCTACCGACACGACCGTCTACCTAACTCCTCGACGACCGATTTGTACACAAATCTAAATCGACCAATTCAATTGTCGGTCGTTGGTGATATTCTTTGGCGAATGGAAATCCTCATTGATTTTTCCAATGCCTGACCTTTTGGCATGTTTACAAGCATAAGTGTGCTTGTCATTGATGTCAATAATAACAACGACGATGGTATGTTTACATGTAATAAATGCAACGATGAGGAAAGCAACAATGATGGAAAACAGGGAAAGCATCAGTTCAGGAGAAGAAGCGAATGGAGATTAAATCTCAGGAGAGTTAACGAATGAAGATAAAAATCTTAGAAGAGATGGTGCGATAAAACTCAGATCAAATCGATACCATCAGATCAACGACAGGGATGCATTGCGGGGAGCGAACGCAGAATTAAACTACTCACTAGTTACGATCCCGCAATCCATCTAGATCGTCAGATCTCATAGATTCGAAGATGTATGACTGTGATTGATCCAACAAACAATGCGTTTAAGTCATATTAAATCATGACCGTCGGATGCGCAATCACCAAATCTATGGTAGGGATGAATTGTGGAGATTGAAAGGATAATTAAACATCGTGCTTGCTCCCATCCCGTAATTAGTTAGGATCGTCTGATCTTCTATATTTGAATATCAACGATTGTGGTTAACTCACCAATGCGCACATCTTCCGATTGTGGATTTGGGTGATGAGTTAAAACAATCACAGATTATGGTTGCATAATCATTCTTGATCGTGGATATGTTTTAAGAAACTTCAAAACCGTTGGATCATTTTTTAGTGGAAGGACAAGATAAGCGAGAAAAACGTTTGAGAATTCGATTATGCAAATTCCCGTCAGTCGTCAGATCACTTTCAAGTGGAAGGACAGGATAACCCAACAAAGCAGCATCCCAGAAAGATCAAGCCATCGATCTGAGAACATGATCGACGAACAATGTTTAGTTCGGGTCTAAAGATGCGAGGAGGTTACACTCAAGAAAGTTTGATATTTGAAATTCCAGGAATGAAAATTTTCGTCAGTTGTCGGATCAATTTCGAGTGGAAGGACAGGACAAGCTAGAAAAGCTGCATCGCAGAAAGATCGAGCCATCGATCCAATATCCTGATCGAGCGAGCAACATTCACTTTGGATCTAAAGTTGCAAGGAGGTTATGCTCTAGAAGGTTTGAGATGTGAAATATCTGAAGCCTGGAAATCCGAAATGAATGAGGACTGTCGAATTTGGATGACAAATGAGGACCATTGGATCAGGGCTTTTGGTCACACAATAGACCACGTCAACAAAAGGGCATAGTGGCAAACCACGTCAGAAGTCCACATCAGCATTCTATGTCAGCAAGGACACGTGGCACAGTCAGAGAACGACAAGTGTCAAGTTGAAATCAACATTTCAGGTACGCGCAAATCACGAATCTGAGTGACATGTGGCAGCTGCTTGGCTCATGACATGTCATCAAGTGATGCAAGAGTTACGTCACTCCGGGAGTTTTTCTTCGGCAATTTTACCACCAGTACTTTCCCAAAGACCCGAAGTCCCAATTGTCGAAGACCCGAAGTGGACATGAGACGTCCGATATGAAGATCACTTTGGGAGAAGTCGCATCCGTCGATCTACTATAGTGGAAGGATAGTGTAAGTGAAAACGTTAACCAACAGTAAGTGGTCTCCACCATCTGATGAATGACTCAGTAGGTGATCACTCCGGAGGAAAGAACGGGTCGAGATTTGAAATCTTCTAAGTCTGGAGACCCGAGGAGATCTCGACCGTTAATCCGAGAGGGACACGCGTCAGAGGCCTGTCAGCTCCGGAAGATTGGAGTACAGAGGAAAGAAAGGGTTGAGACTCTAAATATATGAAGTCCAAAGACTTGAAGGATATCTCGACCGTCGATCTGATGTCGGGGGTACTATCAACCGTTGATCAAAATATAGTGGAAGGATAGTGTAAGCATAATAGAGAAAGTTGCGGAGTAAAAGGTGGCCATACATCTCATTGCTTTATTAAGTCCTAGCCATTGGATTAAGCAATCAAGGATGACTGTAAGGATGAATGCTAAACCATTGATCTGGTTCCAAGATGTAATGTGAATCGTCCGATCTGTTCAGATATTCTGATTTGTAAGTTTCAAAAGGTTTGAATCCCAAAAGTTTCGAAGGGCAAAGTGTCGAAGTTACGACAGTCATCCATTTTAGGAGAATGAATCGTGGTCATTGAATTGATAAGCACTCGATAAGCCTAAAGCTTATGGTCACCTCCAATGGTCACGTGAAAGGAAGGGGCTTAGCAAGAAAAGATAGCACATGCTACAAAGTTTTTCTTAGGAATGGAAAATGCACCAAAGGAACGATCACGCAAAAGTTCTCTCTGTAACTGCCGGAAAGGACTGATTGTAACTGCCAGAAACTAAGTGATTTCATTTACCAGAGAATTCGAGGAGTTGTAGGGTGACTTCCAGAGGAGCCGAAGAGTCTCGAGGTAACTTCCAGTGAAGTGAAGATTCATCATTTAGACAATTGACATATGGAAATGTGTCGAAGACTTGAACTACCAAAGAAGTCGAAGAATCACAGGATAATGACCACTGATGAAGAACAGACTCAGGATGATTGCCAGAGAAAATGAAGAGTTGAGTGTATTCCCTGGAAAAGGATTTGGCATGATAAATATGCGCAGAACAAAGAATTTATGGTTGTTGTTGTGGATAGTTATTGATGCGGGTAGAGGCATGTTGTGTGCAAGAGATGAAATGCATAGAAGAGGCATAGTGCATTCAATGGAAATAATACATAGAGCATAAAGCGCAAAAGAAAGATATTGAGAAGAAATGGTTATCTGAGAGAGGAAGAGAAAGCTGAGGTGCACATTCAGAGACAGAGTAGAAGAACAAAAATCTCAAGGATATGCAAGCAAGAATACACTAATGCAGGCAAAGAAGAGCAGTGCAACAGAATAGTGATGAGACTGGTAAGCATTTTGACAAACACTGTATCACTGTAATAAGGTTCAGGAACAAAGATTTTATATTCAGGGTGGTAGGGAGGTGCTAGGGAGGACTTTTGTCCTCAGAGTTTCAAGTGGGTTCTTGAACACAGGGAGTTGTAGCTTCCATCTGGTTGCAGCCAGAAAAACCAGGGTGGCAGGGTGGTGCAAGGGAGAACTATTTTTCTCTATTATACAAGTTGGTGCCTATGTAACTGGAAGTTGGTGCTTCCATCCAGTTGGTGCTAGAATACTTAGGGAGTTGGTGATTCCTTCTAGTGGGTGATAGAGGACCAGGGAGTTGGTGCTTCCTTCTAGTGGGTGCTAGAGGACCAGAGAGTTGATTCTCTCAACAAGTTGTTGCATGTAAAACAAAGGTTGCAGCCTCAGGAGGAGTTGGAGCTCATAAGAGTGATAATGTACAGAAAATAAAGATTACATATCATATCAAGAAGAAGAGGTTTTTCGCTTTATGGGTTTCCTTAGGAAATATCTGCCTATGTATGTGTGTGATTGATGTTTAATACTCTATTGCTTACCTCCCTGCATTATTGTGATTGTCATTGAGTGTTCTGTAAAGAGTTTAAAATAGGCATAATTTTTTAAGCACAGTAACAACTGATTCACCCCCCCTCTCAGTTGTCCAACATGACCATCGTCCCATTAAATATCGACGATCCCCAATGTCTGTCGAAAACACTTCCCCAAATCTATTGAATTGACCATCATCGATCGATCACTTCTATCCTAATGTGGCATGACACATGGATGTTGATGTGGCATGACACATCATCCTGAGGTGTCAACTTGGGTGACGTGGAATGACATGTGGATGTTGATGTGTCATGATATGTGGATGATAGCGTCACCATCCTCTTCCCTCCATCGTCGATCGACCAATTATCTTGGAAGACTGGAACACTTTGTCGAATCGATCGATGCCCAACCATCGGTGCATCGGTCATTAACGACTTCTCTTACTTGACTTGAAACACTTCGTGAATTTGGCCGACGCCCGACCACCAACCCATCGTCCATCGATGAATTTTGTTGGTGATTGAAAATGATTTGTAGGATTTTTCCAACGTCGACCGTCAACCATCGATGATCCTCTCTAGATGCGTGCAACTTTTTTCAAATACTACCGACCCCTACCATCAACCATCGACAAGTTTCATTGGTAAATTTTGACAGTTAGAAAATTTGGCCAAAATATGTCAATCCATGACCATCGTTGGTCGGCGATCAAAGACTTTTTTTGGACAAAATCAACTCTTCACCAAAATCGTTGATTCAAAAATCGACCATCGATGAGTTTAGATGGAGAACTCCAAACCCTCCAGAAATCTCGTCGATCTGACCATCGACCATCGACAAAATCTTTCGATGAACTCCAACACTTAGAATTTTTTTGACATTCCTCTGATTAATCTGGACCGTTGATATGATCCCTTTCAAAAACCACCAAAATGAGTCTTGGTCATCGATTTGATCAACCTTTCAAATCGAGGATACCTTATGGATTTTTAAATTTATCATGGAGAATTTCAACCATCGATCTCGAGATCAAACACGATCTCAATCGTCGATTCACCAAATTTCCTGCAACTCTATAGGCGACCATTAAAACTTGAATTTTGATCATTCCAAGTCGAAATTGGCTCTATAACTTTACCACTCTACTCCATTAACCTTCTTAAATTGTCTAGAGTCGTTCAAAGTCAGATCTTACTCACAAAATTGGGGATTTCACTCCATCTTCTTCGTTTTTGCCCAATTTTACACAGATCAGAGTCTGCAACAACGAATTACTCAATTCACACCTATTCTTGGCCTATTTAATCCCAGTGTTTGAACCTAAGGGCTCTGATACCACTTTATAACGTACCTAGCCTCTAGCTAAGCATCATTACATGCATAATACACATTAAATATGGATATTTTCTACTTAATTAAATTCATGTAGCTTATCAACCGCAAATCACACACAGATTTGACCATTGCAGTAATACTACAGTTCTAAATGCATCTAACAACATATATTAAACATGAATACAACTGTTCAAGCAAACAATAATGATTTGGATTATGCAAAGAGAAAAACAAGACAAAAATAAAAATATAGGAGAGAACACATAAATACATTGAAACCCAACTTCTATTAATGAATAAGAGAGAAAAACATTGTAGAACACAAACTGGTAGAATGGGGTAGCTTATCTATGAAAATAAAGACAAACTGGTAGAATGGGTTAACTTATCTCTGAAAAGAAAAATATGTTGGCTAAGCTTCATTCACAACAAGTTTTACATCACACTCCATTGCATGCTTAAAGGGCCTCCTTCACGTCAATTATATATGAGAGAGTGAGGGGAAAGTAATTCCCATGATGGATGTGGGATAAATTAATCCAAGTTTATAAAATTTCATAGGGATGTAAAACACTAGGACTTCCCAGGCGGTCACCCATCCTAGTACTAATCTAGCCCAAGTGCGCTTAACTGCGGAGTTCTAATGGGTTTCGGTGCATTAACGCTATGTTGTAGGCATGTAAATAAGATCATTACATGATGTCTATAATTAACAAATTAAGATGGTATTACATTCCATTCCCCATCAAAAGGGTGAATATCATGTTTTATCAAAACCCTAGGCTCGAAATGTTGACTCAGTGGAAAAGGTGGTTGGCCACCGAGATCCACCTGGATCATTCCTCGCCCCTTAGGAAGCAATGGTCTCCATTGCATCAAGTTCCCTCAGGAGATGGGGAAACTTCCACTGAATCTGAACCTTGGTGAGTCGTTTTCCTTCTTGAAGTAGATGCCCTGCTTGTGCTTCTCCTGTGGAAGGATGTCATGAACCTGTTGGAGGTGTTGGACCCGTTCAACAGATTTGGTTGCACGATATGCCTTGTTCTGAGTGTGGGATGACTCTGTTGGTTAAGATGCAACAAGAAGAGCTATACCAATGGGGGCTAATGGTTGGAACCCCAAGCACACCTGAAACGAGCAGTGTCCAATAGAGTTATGTTGAACATGTGGAAGACTCCCATTCTCTTCGTGCTCCTCTACAATCTTGTCAACCTGCTTCTACTGGATAGAAACATCTTGGGCCGAGGCTATAGTGGTCACAGTGGCCTCTTGTTCACTGTCTAACTAGATCTTGAAGAGGGAAAAAATTTTGTTCTGAGAGATTATTTTGTGGAATTTTTTTTCTAAGATCAATGAAGTGGCAGTATTCATAGCTACCTCTGGTTCCCTGTAGAGATGACCTCCTAGAGTAACAATGACACTGCGGGGACGAGAATCATAGATAGTGTGACGTTTCCACATATATGGTTGTCCTAAAAGAACATCACAGACTTTAAGTGGGGAAACATCACACACTACCTCATCCTTGAAGGGCTTGATGCCATATGACAAACACCACTACCGGTTAACATAGATGTTTCGTTCCCGAATCAACCATCTGATGGTGTATGGTTTGGGGTGTGACATCATTGGTAGCTTCAATCTCGTGACAGCCTTGGATGAGATTAGGTTCTTATAACTCCTTTTGTCAACAATGAAATGTAGTGGGGTCCCCTTTACCCACATCTGCGAGTGGAAGAGGTGCTCCTCATCCTTAAGCTCCTCTGGTTATTCTGGTTGTATTGTGGTGGCCATGATGGTAGAAGTGGGTTCTACATCAATGATTTTTTTCCCTTTATTGTGATTTGAATTAGATTCCAAGTTAGGTTTCGTTTCTTTGAGCTCTGCCACCAATGATTGTTTCGAGCGACATTCATCGATGTTGTGCCAGGGGTTGTTGCAGAACTCACACCACTTTCCAGTGTCTTTCTTAGACTTCTCGTTACCCTTCTTTTCCTCCATATTGGATTGGCTCTCTTGCGATTGGCCTTCCTTGGTTTGTCCTTTGTTATGTGAGTTAGGGTTGCCTTTTACATGATTTTTTTGTGGTGTATTTTCCAACCCAAACTCCCGCTTACTCTTGTTACACATTATTTTCATCATCCCTATGACCGCTAATGATGTAAACCTATATGTTGCCTTCAGAGGGGTCAGTGGCCCAAGTTCCTGAAGAGAGAAGGGAGAAGATCTTTTCCTGAGAAAAGAAGTTGCATTTCCCTGTGTAAAAACCTTATAAAAAAGGAAGTTCGTAGGATGCCTATGTATTAGGGTGCGAGAATGACTAATTCTTGCAGGCTGCATCATAGCTAGGGTGTGAACAGTTCACAGGTTGCACTATAAGCAGGGTGCGAGAATGCTTACACGTGGGAAAAACAAGCGTTTTCTCGAATCTTATAGAAGGAGAAACTTCCATGGTGAGGTGGCATCCAAATGGTTTGGATCTTACTCGCTTTCATGATTTAGTGGGATCATCCTAACCTCCTCACCTTATCCTCTTCAACTTATAAAAAGAGAGGAGCTCTCATGGAGAAGGGTTTCTTGAGCTTGTTAGCTTTGGTTGGCTTGGAATTATTAGCTTGGTTGGAGTGTCTTTGAGATTTTCTTTGTCAAGATAGATTGTGAATATCATCAGATCTATGCTCTCAGAATCCTTGGAGCAAGAAGTGTGCGGGGAATGAAGGACGGTTGGAAGAGACCTTACGACATCAAGGCCATGGTTGTAATCTCTCTTTCACATTTAATATGATACAGTAATATGATTCTTTCCTATAAATCTTGTTGTGTTTTATTGTATGATTCCTTGATCACATACATAGGTTT
>SNQJ01S0093684.1:0-24440 GCA_010110895.2 Picea sitchensis | reverse complement strand
CTCCTTTTTCAACAAATCATGTGAGTGTCCTACCATCATTCATGTTAGCACCGTTATTTTTTTAGTTAGAGTCAGTCCTAGTTGAGTCAGAGCCCGTGTGTCAAAGCGTGTGAGGTCAGGTACCGAACAACGAATGGGTCGAAGTTAGCAAGTGGCCAGTTGGCCCTTGGAGTCAAGAAGGGATGTCAGAAACAAAACATGTGTAAGGGGTAAAGGTCTTTTCCCAAAGAGTCAGGTCCTGTCGGAAGAGAGGGTTTTACGTGCCAAAGGTCGAGGCAAGTTGTTAAATAGAAGTCGCGTCAAAAGACAAAGTGACCATCATCATCTCATTAGGAAGTCATAAAGAACGAAAAATCACGACGCTCGTATCACATATGCTCTGCAGCTCTTATCAACTATACTTTACACGCCCTGAAGTGTCCCAGTCACGCGGATGTGCTGTGAAAATATTTGGCTTGCTTCGAAGCCTCCAGTCACCATGGATTCAATGTCCCCTGGCACGATTCCATCTCTCACCCGCCCAATTATAAATTTCGATCGCTTTTCATGTATTCTATTCACCATCAAAGTTTATGCTCCGTCTGTAATTCTTCCCACAAGCCTAAGTGTCTCATAGTTGGAAATCCAATTGCCTTCAACTGCATCACAAACCTGGGAAAATCAAAGTTATCGATTTTGGTCTGTGTTAAATCCACCGCGCGTAGAACAAATACACATTGCACCATGGAAAAATCCCATAGCATAAGGAAAGGTGTGCGGGGCAGCAGAAATGTGGGGCCCAAACCTCAAAACTTGATGTTGGTAAATGAAGATCTGGACGTCAAATCATCCTTTGAACAGGTCGGATGCATGGTATTTTGTATGAAAATCCAAGGATTCAACATAAAGTTAGCGGAACAGTTCGCGCTCAGTTTCAACAAGCTTCGTGCAATAATTGTGGGAACTACATTCCAAGTGATGGAGGAAACCCTGTCAGTCGCAACAGAGATTCCTTCGCGCTGAGAAAGGTGGTCTAAAGGCATGCCTTTAGACGTGTTATGCTACGAGGAATTTATCAAGCCAGATTGTTTGAACGGGAAAGTCGAAGTGGGCATTCCAAGTCGATATCTACAGGAACCTTTTCAAAAGCTCCTGAGAGCGATTAGGAAATATTTCACCTGTGAAGGAAGGTTTGACATAATACACCCACATTACACCATATTGTTGATGCATTTCATAGGAAGGAGATCGTTAAATCTTCCTTTCTTCTTGCACCGAAGTCTCTAATAAATGGTAGACAACGTCCGGGCTGAAACAAACCAACCAAAGAAGAAACGGTCTCATGTCTCATTGATTAAATTGCTAATAGTTGATGAGTTGAGGCGATTGGGAAACAACTGGGATTCGTTTCTACTCACAACCGACATCCCCAGGGACCCCAGAGGATATTTTCGTCTTCCCGCAGAAAAAACTACATCTCACCGCACGGAGGCGGAAATAGGAAGGGTTGCAAAAGAAGGAAAGTCATTGGAATCCCTATCCCCCCAACATTCGATACCCCAGAGAAGGGGCAGGCCAAGGAATAATAATAAAACTGAGAAGGCTCAAGCCTCGAGCGATCTTCACACAAAATCGGTCGCCGAAGAGTTACTCATGCGCGTCATTCGACTGGAACCTGTCAAAGGTCCAAGTCGAGAAAGTTGTGGCAAAAGGATGAGGACATACACTGAAGGCACAGAAATTCACAAGCCATCGCAACACTTGAAGCAAGCACAACTCACTATTGTTGAGCTATACTAGGAAAATAGGGAGCTCAGACAACAGTTAGTTGTGAAGACCCTCGAAGCATTGGCATCACAGGGTCGAGAGGGAAATGTGACTTGGCTCAAGAGCCAGCTTAGGGAAGTGCAAGATACAATCATCCAGCTATGGGAAACACAGAGGATGTCAGAAGAAAGAAATTCAAAGCACTTCAAGGAATGTCGAACAACCATGGAGAACGTTCGCATGGCTCTGGTCAGTGCACAGAGGAAGCTGAAAGGGAACGTGGTTCTGCAAAGGCAAGTAATGAATCTGAAAAGGCGCAATTGGTCTCTCAGGAGAACACTTCGGGTATCAAAACTGCATATGAGACTAGAGACATGATTAACTGACTCCATTTTTGTCTTCTCATATGTGGCGCAGATTTTGTTTCCCCGTGTTCTGTGTCCTACCGGGAAGTAGGGACTCTAACAGATACCCCCATGGAAAACATACGACGCACAGCAATGGAATCCCATATATTGCAAAGGATAGGTGAACGTTGGACATGCGACAGTTTGAAGAAAAGCGTTTTTCCCTAACTGGGGTCATCATTTTGGAAACACCTACGACAATCTGCAGTCACCCACCACATGCACGCACCAACAAACGATCGCGCAACATAAATCAAGGTCGTTACAGTGGGTAGCAGGAGTCTGACAGAGCACTTGATCGTCCAGATACCCTGTCAGAGGGAAAAGCATCGACACATAACCCTCTAATGAGGATATCTTGCGGGTGATTGAACCGTCGTGGCAAAGACAAGCGGTTATGGCACGACCAAGTATAGTCGGTTCCTATTTTTAGTAAAGTGTCATATGAATATTCATCTAGCAGACAGTAGTCAGAACCTAATTTCTAGGGATAGTAATTAGAGCGCAGGGTAGCCCAAGCAGCACACCCTTGCCTATATATTTTTTCCTTTCAATGTAAGCAGGGTTGGTTGAAAAAATAGTTTAAACAGTGACAATTGAATGTAGCTTTTGAACTCGATTGAAACTTAATGCAAAGGTCCTGAAGCTTTGACGAAAATATTCTAGCTGCAACAGTTTGATGTATTGTACTCTCTCTTTGTGTATGTGCTTTCCTGTGTTCTTTATATTCATATCTATATTTTTGTCTAAATCAGAACGTGATTTCGAATCTAGAATTCACCGCGTGGTGCTCTAGATTCGCGCCATTTATATGATTGTGCTTCTTCTAAGTGAACTTTGAATTCATCCCCAGTGGTGCTCTGAGTTGCTTCATGTGTTTTTCTCCCGCCACACACAATGATTTTTAACTGAAAGATTGTTGCTTACTTAGCCATTATCCTCTCAAGTTAAGTCATTAAGTCATTTGTTTCTATCATTTTCTTAAATTGAATCCATATCCCAAGGTCTTTCCTTCTTTCACCAATAGAACCAGAAATACTATATAAAAGTTTTAAATCTAGCCGATAGCTTAAAGCCACATCCTGTATAGAGATGAAGTCTCCAGAGAGAGACCTCTCAAGTCAGAAAGACTAGTTTCCGGCCTCAAAGTTGGTTTGTAGGTTGCCTCTTTCATTCATTTTCTTAGTCGAACGAAGTTTATAGAGCGCTAACATTTTGGCGTCGTTGTTGGGGACGGAATTAAAAAACAATTTCCTTGGGAGAATGACTAAACCTATAGTTTTGACCCCTGAGGGTAATAGTGGGGCAAACATTTATATTGGTTGAAACTTTTACCCTAGCGAATCCAGTGAAAGAGACCAGTATCATGTAGTAGCACCATTCAAAAACCCTGTCTCCGAAGACCATTTATACCAAATCCAATCCTGCCCCGAACCCTGTAGAGCTCGTGTATGATCCTGAGATACTTCTGCGCAGGGTAAGGGAGCAGGCGCAAGACCCGTTCTATTACCTAGACAAAAATCTGGCATTGCCCAAGGATGAGGCATAAAGCATTGACGACCTTAATTTTGACACCCTGTTCGAACAAACTTTGTTCAGGTCTAAATCAGAAACCGGCTTGGACCATATAGTCTTTGACGAGGAGAGGTTTCGATCTCTGATACCAAACAAAATCCCGCAAGCTACAAATCTCGCTCAGAACATCCCGTAAATACCAAACCCCCCTAGATCAATGGCCTATAGATTCTCCCACCTTGTCCTGCCAGCCCAACTGCATGATTTTCCCCATAACTACAACCAGAGGATCAAGCTATATGACGATGAAGGAAACGTATTTGCCCAAAAGCACTTGGATTGGTTCAACGATTTCGTTGATCTGGAAGAGGTGGACCATGTAGACACAAAGATGAGGTTGTTCGCGCAGAGTCTTTCGAGGGAGGTTAGAAAGTGGTTCAAGGCCCTCCCAGCAGAAATCATCCCCGACTTTACTGCATTTGAGACATCCTTCATCGCTAGATGGGGAGACATGAAAAATAATCATTTGCAGCTACTGACGCAGTACAAAAATATGAAGAGAGAATTGGAGGAAACGATGCAATATTTCTCGACCTGTTTCATGAGAGTATACAACTCAATTCTCGTAGAAGTTCAACCACCCCCCAGGGTTGCGCAACTTCGATACATCGACTCCTTTGACAACGATTTCACCTTGCTATTGAGGGAAAGAAGATCTGCTAATTTAGACGCCATGATGAGTGATGCAATCGAAGTCGAGGTAAATCTGATGGTGTTAGGAAACATCAAAAGAAGATTCAACAGAGGCGGGAAGAAACCCCAAGTGGATGCACAGCCATCGACTTCTTGACCCTCGGAGGACAAGTTTGACTTGATGATGAAGACGATGGAGAAGCTGATGGAAAGAATGTATGTGGGAAACAAACCTGCTGCTCGAGAAAAACATGACCCCCAGCCCATAAATCAGAACCTCATAAGAGGTTTGGTCCCATGGATTAGACAGAGGGAACAAAGAGACCAGGCCGACCAACAAATAAGGCCCTTGTTCCAAAAAAATTATGCAAACGAAGATTTTGATCAGATGTTCCAAGATCAAATGCATTGTTGTGACGACAAGGACACGCACGTGTTCTTGACGAAGGGAGAACACGATCAATACATGAGTGAAAATGACGATCTTATGTTGGAGATGGATGACATGTTGTCTTGGGAAATGAAGGAATTTAGGAAGGGTTATCACAATGCTATCATGCAGTTCCAAAAGCAATACAACCTCAGGAGAAAAAAGGTGTCTACAGAATCTCAACGGACAAATCTCATAAGGGAAACTCAGTAGACAAATCCCATAACGAAACCTCTGGTACATACCCCTTCCACAAGACGACTGAAGCAAGACAACCCAAATAAGGATGCAACTGAAAGGGAAAAGTCAAAGGAGGAGGGTCCAAGGAAAACACCAGAAACAAGCCGGGAGACATGCGTCAAGGAGGTAGAAAAGGTCTCTCCCCCTTTTAACTTTGAGAAGGAAATGGCCAAGATTAAAATCTCCATCCCTTTCAACGAACTCATCAAGAAAGGATAATATCGAGATCAGATTATTAAAATGCTAAAGATGGGAGAGACTCTCGATAGCTTGAATGTCCAGGATGATCACCCTACCATTTTGTTTGGTCCGCGCATGGAGGAGACGGGTGATACTGAGGACGTTCCCCCGTTCTATGTAAGTATCAAGGTCCATGACATGACCTTGCATAACACCATGCTGGATTCAGGCACATCACACAATCTCATGCCCAAAGTGATCATGGACGAGTTGGGTTTGGACATCACCAGGCCCTATAAGGATATTTTTTCTTTCAATTCAAATAAAGTGAAATGTTTAGGTTTGATCAAAGATTTGGTTGTCGTTGGCCCAAATCCCTTCTAAGAATCTGGTTATGGATGTGGTCGTGGCCGATATACCCCCTAAATTTGGCATGTTATTATCCAGGTCATGGGCCGCGAAATTGAAGGGGACTATGCAGATGGATATGTCATACACCACCATTCCTGTCTTTGGCCAAGAGAGATGGTTATACAAAGAAGTATTGTTGAAATACATGGTGATTAGTAAGACACAACCGAATAACCACCATATCTACTCCGTCGACACTGACATTGGCTCCTCCATATTTTACAATGACCCAAGATTTGAAGAGGAAGAATTGACAGTTGTCATGACTGTCAATGATAAAGTTGCGCGATGAGCAACAGAGTGCATAGACCCAAGGAACCGCATGGAGAACGAGATGTGGAACATGATTTTCGACTGAGCCATTAGCAAGGAAGGGGCAGGGGTCAGCATATGTATAAGTCCTTCGAAGGTGGGCACAAAACTCTGCTCATGCAAACTCGCCTTCGAATGTACAAATAACATGGTTGAGTATGAGGCACTGATTTTGGGCCTGAGAGTTTTGAAAGAGTTGGGCGCAAAGAGGATAGAGGTGCATGGATACTTTGAGCTCATTATAAACTAAGTGAAAGGCATATACCAATCCAAGCACCCCAGACTAAGGGTGTACATAAACCTAGTGCTGGACCTCCTCGAAGAATTCTCAGATTATAATTTGTCAGAGATCATGAGGGAGAAGAATCAAATTGCGGATTCCTTGGCCACCTCGGCCTCATTTTTTAAAATTATCATTTTCCCCAACAGAAATGAGATCAAAGTCAAACACAGGCCAGCAGTGCCCGATGATATCAAGTATTGGTAGGTGTTTGAGGATGACAAACAAGTGGAGATATTTTTCCAAATGAGCGACGAGTTCGCTAATGTAAACATTGATGACGAGTGTTGTTGTGATGATGATGAAATATTTTCTCTACGTTTTCGCCTGGAGCTATGATGATTTGAAAGTCTACGCCACTAAAGTGATTCAACATGTCATTCCTCTCAAAGAAGACCAAAAGACTTTCAAGCAAAAGCTAAGACGGATAAATCCCCTGCTGTTGTCGCTAATTGAAAAAGAGGTAAAGAAACTTTTCGTAGCCAAAATTATTGTTTCTTTAAGGTTTTCGAAATGGGTTGCCAACCTGGTGCCTGTAAGGAAAAAGAGCGGTGAAAAAAGGTTGTGTGTGAATTTTTGGAACTTGAACAAAGTATCCCTCAAGGACAACTACCCACTCCCTAATATGGACTATATTTTGTAGAAGGTAGTTGGGTCCCAGAAGATGTCTATGCTAGATGGATTTTCAGGTTACAATCAGATCATGGTACACCCATATGACCAGGAAAAGATAGCTTTCACGACACCATAGGGGACATTCATGTATGCCAATATGTTGTTCAGCCTGATGAATGTTGAAGCTACCTTCCAGAGGGAAATGGATATAACATTTGCAGATGAAAAATACAAATTTATCGTGATCTATCTGGATGACATCACAATGTACTCTGACTATGATGAACAACACCTTGGGCATCTGAAAAAGGTCTTTCAAAAATGCAGGAAGTTTGACATATCTTTGAATCCTAAAAAATCACATTTTGGAATGCAAGAAGGGAAACTGTTGGGGCACATCATCTCGAAGGAAGGTATAAAGATAAATCCCAGCAGGGTAGAAGGAATCCTGAAAATCAGCACTCCGCGCAACAATAAAGAGGTGCAGTCCTTCCTGGGAAAGGTGAATTTCTTGAGAAGATTCATCCCAAACTTGGCAGAAATTATAAAACATATTACCTACATGCTCAGAAAGGGGAACAAGATCAAATGGAACCCCGAAGCCATGAATCATTTGAATATATCAAGGTAGTGTTGACCAAAGCTCCTATATTGGCTAACCCAGACTTCACGAAGGACTTCATCTTGTTCTCGTTTGCCTCGGAGCATACCATTGTCGACATACTGTTACAAAAAGTCGATCAGAACTTTGAGAAGCCTATAGCCTAATTCAACAGGTCTCTGAGGGATTCTCCACTAAGGTATGACATTATGGAGAAACAAGCATATGCCTTAGTGAAAGCCCTAAAGGAATTCAGAACCTACATACTACATTCCCACGTTATCACTTACATGCCCAACAACTCAGTCAAAGACATCCTGACTCAGCCTTACCCCGAGGGAAGAAGAGGTAAGCGGATCATAGTCATGTTGGAATACGACCTCAAAATCAAGCCCACCAAGTTGATAAAGGTTCAGGGCCTCGCAAAACTGATGGTGCAATCGAACTATGATGTTTTGGGAATCAAATTCATTGTTGATCTGTCAGAGAATCCTCAGGAAGAAACAACCGCACAGGTGTCTCAGAAGTTCGTCGATTCACCTTGGTTTTCGGACATCATTTATGTGTTGAATAATCTGCAAGCTCCTCCAGGGTTAAGTAAGACCAATGCCAGATTCTTAAAGTTGAAATCTACTAAGTTCTGCATCTTAGATAACTCCCTGTATTGGAAAGATCTGGGGGGAATATTGTTGAGTTTCTTACTAGAAGATGATGCGAAACAAGCTATCAGAGAATTCCACAAAGGCAACTGTGGAGGACATCATTACTGGAAAACCATCGCGCATAAAATTATGAGAGTAGGTTACTATTGGCCCAACATCTTTGCAGATGTATACAAAGAAGTCTCCATTTGCCACGAGTGTTATAATTTCGATGGAAGGAGAAAGATGCAACCCTTTCCGCTAAAACCAATCTCGATCGAAGCGTCGTTCATGCAATGGGTCTTGGACATTATAGGAGAGATTCATCTGCCATCCTTGGCACAACACATATGGATATTTACGACCACATATTACTTCACAAAATGGATCAAAGCAATTCCAACTAGGCAGGCTACCGACACGGTCATCATTCAGTTTCTAGAGACCAACATCCTGTCTAGGTTCGGATGCCCTATCAAGATCATCACGGATAATGCGGCCACATTTAAGTCCAAGAAAATGGAGAAGTTTTGTCAGGATTACAATATAACCCTGGGACATTCTACAACGTATTACCCATAGGGTAATGGGTTAGTAGAATCGTCGAATAAAAGCTTAACCAAGATCATTAAAAGACTCCTGTAAGACAACAAGAAGGCCTGGCATGAAAAACTCATTTACGCATTGTGGGCGGACAGAGTCACTACCAAAAATTCCATCTCCACGTCGTCGTTCCAAATCGTATATGGCACGGATGTGATTTTCCCTACCTCGTTGGGATTTCCCGTCAGAAATTTGTTACAAGAGCAAGAGGTCAAACCCGACGACACATAGAGAAGAATAAATCAGTTGATTCATGCACAACATATGAGGGATCAGGTCTACAACCGATCACAACTCCACCAAGATAGGATGAATAAAAATTTCGACAAGCACTCTAAACAGGAGGAATTTCAGGTGGAGGATTTGGTGCTAAAGTGGGATGCAAGGAACGAAAATAAGGGAAAGAATGGAAAATTCGATCATCTTTGGATGGGTCATTTCAGAATCTGCACATATCACGGGAACAATGCATATCTTCTAGAAGAGCTCGACGAAAATTCCACTGGTTGGGGGGCTATAAACGACAGGTTCCTCAAACATTGTCTGGTGCAGTAAGGTCCATTTAGTTTTCATGTCATTGTAAATAGGCATTTCATTTTTGTTTTCAAAGAAGGCATTTCGAGTCAGTGTGTCAGTAGAAAATTGAAGCTCGGAGTGAAGGCCCTAAGTTTATGTTGAGTCTGGTGGAAACTATGCCAAGAAGGTCTAGGTTGTGTTTTCTTTTTCCGTTGTTTCAGAGTCTCAAATTCGAATAAGGCCCAATGGCCAGGCACATGGTCTGTTGTTCTTTTCCAGCTCACTGGGAGGATAGCATCCCCGTTGGAGCTAGCTGTTAGCGCCATCATTTTTTCAGCTAGAGTTAGTCCTAGTCGATTCAAAGCCCGTGTGTCAAAGCGTGTGAGATTAGGTACTGAACAACGAATGGGTCAAAGTCAACAAGTGGTTGGTTGGCCCTTGGAGTCGAGAATGTATGTCAGAACCAAAACATGTGTAAGGGGTAAAGGTATTTTCCCAAAGAGTTAGGTCATGTCAGAAGGGAGGGTTTTACGTGCCAAAGGTCGAGGAAACTTGTTAAATAGAAGTCGCGTCGGAAGATGAAGTGACCATCATCATCTCATTAGGAAGTCAGAAAGAATAAAAAATCACGGTGCTCGTATCACATATGCTCTGTAGCTCTTATCAGTTGTACTTTACACGCCCTAAAGTGTACCCGTCGCACGGATGTGCTCCAAAAATCTTCAGGTTTCTTTGAAGCCTCCAGTCACCATGGATTCAGTGTCCCCTGACACGATTCCATCTCTCACCCATCCAATTATAAATTCTGATTGCTATGCATGTATTTTGTTCACCAACCAAGTTTATGATCCGTCTGTAATTCTTCCTATGAGCTTGACTGTCTCATGCCTGGAAATTCAATTGCCTTCAACTGCATCACAAACCTGGGCAAATCAAATTTATCGCTTTTGTTCCATGCTAAATCCACTGCGCGCAGAACAAATATGCATTGCACCATGGCAACATCCCAGAGCATAAGGAAAGGTGCACGGGGCAGCAGAAATGTGGGGCCCGAACCTCAAAACTTGACACTGGTAAATGAAGATCCGGACATCAGAGCATCCTTTGAATAGGTCGGATGCATGGTCTTTTTTAGGAAAATCCAAGGATTCAACATAAAGCTGGCAGAACAGTGCGCGCTCAGTTTCAACGGGCTTCGCGTAGTAATTGCGGGAAATACATTCCAAGTGACAAAGGAAACCCTGTCAGCCACAATGGAGATCCCTCCATGTGGATAAAGGTGGTCTAAAGGCATGCCTTTGGACGTGTTATGCTACAAGGAATTTATCAAGCTAGATTGTTTGAACAGGAAAGTCAAAGCAGGAATTCCAAGTCAATATCTACAAGAACCTTTTTGGAAGCTCCTGAGAGATATTAGGAAATATTTCACCTATGAAGGAAGGTTTGACATAATACACCCACATCACATTAGATTGTTGATGCATTTGATAGGAAGGAGACTGTTAAATCTTCCTGTCTTCTTGCACCGAAGTCTCCAAGAAATGGCAGACAACGTCTGGGCTAAATCAGACCAGCCAAAGAAGAAACGGTCTCATGTCTCGATTATTAAATTGTTGATAATTGAGGAGTTTAGGCGACCGGGAAATAGTTGGGATTCATTTCTACTCACAGTCGGCATCCCCAGGGACCCCAGATGAGATTTCCATCTTCCCGCGGAAAAAAAAACTAAATCTCACCGCACGGAGGCAGAAATAGGAAGGGCCGTGAAAGAAGGAAAGTCGTTGGAATCCCTGGCCCCCCAACAACCGATACCTCAGAGAAGGGGCAGGCCAAGGAAGAATGAGGAAACCAAGGAGGCTCAAGCCCTGAGCGATCTGCACGCAAAATCGATCACCGAAGAGTTACTCATGCACGCCATTCGGCTGGAACCTGTCAAAGTTCCAAGTCGAGAAAGATGCATAAGAAGGAGGAGGATAGACACTGAAGGCATGAATATTCGCGAGTCGTCATAGCAGCTGAAGCAAGCAAAACTTGCTATTGTTGAGCTATATGAGGAAAATAGGGAGTTGAGACAATAGTTAGCAGCGAAGACCCTCGAAGCATCAACACCATAGGGCCCATAGGGAAACATGACTTGGCTCAAGAGGCAGCTTAGGGAAGCACAAGATACAATCATCCAGCTTCGTGAAACATAGAGAATGTCAGAAGAAATAAATGCAAAGCACTTCAAGGAATGTGGACCAGCCATGGAGAACATCTACGTGGCTCTGGCCAGCACGCAGAGGAAGTTGAAAGGGAACGCGGTTCTGCAAAGGAAAGTAATGAATCTGAAAAGGTGCAACTGGTCTCTCCGGAGAACGCTTCGGGTATCAAAACAGCAAACGATACCAGAGGCATGATTAACCGACTCCATTTTTTTCTTCTCAGATGTGGGGCAGATTTTGTCTCTTCGCATCCTGTTTCCCATCGGGAAGTAGGGACTCCGATAGATACCCGCGTGAAAAACATACAACGCACAACGATGGAATCCCATCTATTGCAAAGGACAAGTGTACATTGGACATGTGATAGTTTGAAGAAAAGCGTTGTTCCCTAACTGGGGTCATCATTTTGGAAACCCCTGCGATAGTCTGCAGTCACCCGCCACATGCATGCATCAGCAAACGATCGCACGACATAAATCAAGGTCGTTACAGTGGGTGGCAGGAGTCTAACAGAGTACTTGATCGTCCAGATACCCTATCAAATGGAAAATCATCAACACATCACCCTCTAATGACGATATCTTGCGGTTATGGTGCGACCGAGTACAGTCAGTTCCTATTTTTAGTAAAGTGTTGTATGAAGAGTCATCTAGCAGAGAATAGTCATAACCTAATTTATAGGGATAGTAGTTAGAGCACAGGGTAGCCTGAGCGGCACACCCTTTCCTATGTATTTCATCCTTTCAATGTAAGCGGGGTTAGTTGGCAAAATAGTGTAGACAATGACTATTGAATGTAGCTTTTGAATTTGACTGAAACTTAATGCAAAGGTCCTAAAGATTTGACAAAAATATTCTAACTACAACAGTTTGATGTATTGTACTTTCTCTTTGTGTACGTGCTTTCCTGTGTTCTTTATATTCATATCTATATTTTTGTCTAAATCAGAACGTGATTTCGAATCTAGAATTCAACGCGCGGTGCTCTAGATTCACGCCATTTAGACGACTGTGCTTCTTCTAAGTGAACTATGAATTCATCCCCAACGGTGCTCCGAGTTGCTTCATGTGTTTTTCTCCCGCCACACACAACGATTTTTAACTGAAAGATTGTTTCTTACTTAGCCTTTATCCTCTCAAGTCCAGTCACTAAATCATTTGTTTCTATCATTTTCTTAAATCGACTCCACAACCCAAGGTCTTTCCTTCTTTCACTAGTAGAACCAGATTAAATTGTATAAAAGTGTTAAATCTAGTTGATATCTTAAAGCCACATCCTGTATAGAGACAAAGTCTCCAGAGAGAGCCCTCTCTAGGTTGGAAAGGCTAGTTTCCGGCCTCAAAGTTGGTTTGTAGGTTGCCTCTGTCATTCGTTTTCTCATCCGAATGAAGTTTACAGAGCGCTAACAATTCACATGCCCAGTCTTTACTCACACACCCATAAAAGCATCTTCACACATCTCAGGGAGAGGCTTACATCCTACATATAACCTATACGACATATGTACATCATTTGTAGGATCTCCCACAACCTCTAGCAAAATTTGAAATGTAATTGATGTTAAATGAGGTGCATATGGCCCTCTAGCTTAGGGAAATAGCTAAGTGTGGTTGTCCAACAACTAGCAACATCCTTCAAGATATTAATTGGCATTCCCTCAATCTCATCAATTCTTTTTATTATTATTCTTTTCAACTAGATTTGGAAACCCAACGATTAAATTGCAATAGTCACTTAATGGAAACCATAGATCTTCAATTTCAAAGTCAATAAAATAGTGGGAAATATAGAGTTGTTGGTTATCTTCATTTGCACATGGAGAATGAATTCTCACACCATTGAAATAAACATGCAACAATTAAGTATAGAAATTAAAAAAACATTTAACACAACATAGAGAAATATTTAGACCATTCAAGACACAATGGATGTTTCTCCTTTGCATTCTCTCATCCTAGCCCCTCAAAAGACCCCTTAAGAGTGAAAGTACAAGAAGAAATAGGGAGAGATAGGGTAATGGGAAGTCCAATAGACCTAAACTTTCATTTCCCATTCATCTATCGCTCCTCCTCTCCTATTCTATATTTTTATTTTAATTAATTCATTGTTTTTTTATCCTTTTGTCTTATTCCACTTTATTTTGCATTGTCTTTTACATAGTTAATAACCTTCTTTAATTATTGAATTTCCTTAGATACTAAGGCTTACAACCATTGCTTTTTGTTTAGATCCATTTCAAATCACACCTTCCAATTTAGAGTCCTTTTTGTCTCCAAAATATTAGAGGACCAATCTAGATCAATGTGTCTTCCTTCTACTTCTATGGAACATGTCTCTGACTCTATATTTGGCTCTCACTCATGGATTTTTCTATTGGCTATTGTTCTTCATATGGCTCTAGATATAGTTCCTAACTCACTTATTCCCACAATACATAATTCTATTCACTGACTCTCATCTCTAAGAAATCTCCAGATATGAACTCTACAATCAGAATTCATTCCCATCTCTCTCATAATTGGAGACAGACCATATTAGCATTTAATGAACCAAGTTGAATGTTGGTCTATGTTTGTTCAGTGAGATCCCAATAGCCATTCCCTTACACAACAACCCCATTAAAGGAAGTGTGGTATTCGTTCTACTAGGATTAATTGCTTCCTGACATGGAAAAAAATTTCCAGTGCCTTCACATGCTTACAAGCATGTTGTCTCTACAGTAATGTCATTTGGATGACAAACTTTGAGTGCAATCACAATTCATCATCTATCGTTCGATTTGCTTTGGAAGTTTCCATGGAGTTCTCAAGAACCCCCCAAGGCCATTGACGTTCGTGCACCAAGATCTGGCACATCTTTAAGAATGGTTATTCTGATGCAATACTGAAAACAACAATTGGATTATGGCTTCCCTTAGAATCAACCTATTATCCATATTGTTGGTGTTGTTGACCTCCTTTGTTGCTATAACTCATTGGATTGGAGATGTAGGAAACTCTTCATCTTCTTCAATATTCACTCTCCACACTCCTCTCTTGATTGTGTGGATTCTGGGGTGAAGCTCTGAATGAATTCACCAACACTTTGCTTCACAAAGGCCACTCAACTTGTAGTGGTGGAAAACTTTATTGGTGTTTTTGTATGGACTGCTATACATGTTCATTTTCTCCCCATGCCTTTGAATTAATTATTGGTTTGGAGACATCTTCTTTCCATTCCTCCTCTAAAAGAAATATGGCTTGTGGCACGTGGCTTTCCTTTACTAACAAGATTCCACACAATGGCATTTTTTCCCACATAATGAGCATACCTTTGAGTACCAACAACTATCAATGCTATGGCCTTTCTTCATGTATAAATGACAAACAAAGGATGCCTTACCTGATGCATACCGATGGTTCTTCTTTTTCTTCTTCTTCTGGTTGATCTATTTTCTACTCCTTTTGAGTGCAAGTGTAGGTTGAGTATTTGAACTCACATCACTTCCCTTTCACAATCCTCCATAAGCAATTTGAGGTGGTAGCGGGTTTCCACCTTCATGTATTGTTTCTCTTTCTTTTGAAGAGCAGGCCAACTCTAACATGTCCTTTTCCTTCATAAACATAATCTTAGATTTTGTGGCCTTTCCTCTCTTCCATTGAAACCTAGGCCTTCATGTTTGACCCTCTATTCAATTACAATAGGGATTAGGACGCCTTGTCTTCTCTTTCCTATCCCTTGTCCAACATAGCCTGTCTCCCTTAAAAATTTCGATCCAATGCCTTGAGTATAGTTTTCAAATTCACCAAGATACTCTTGAAAAAACTCTATAGAAGGTGAGATTACCAGAGTTGTCTTGATCATGATGTTGGCTTTGGCAGTGGTAATGGAATGTGGTTTTTCTTCTTTGTGTTGTTAGATAGCTAGGATCTTTACCAATACTTCTTCCTTCTCTACCAACTGTCAATGCAATTGAGCCATCATCTAAGTGATCATGTCCTTCTGTTAGTTATCCATCTGAATCACCTTCTCTCCCAATTGCATAAGCTACATTCTACCCTTGTCCCAATCTAATCAGTGAGGGAGTCTTCGTGTTTATCTAATCAATTATTTAGCAATGGAAACAACCTTATCAAGGTCTCAATGTTCTTCTCTATCTTTGACATCCTCTAGTCATACATATGGACCTTATCCTCCAAGTGCTTTTTATCTTCTTAAAGTTGCACATTGATGGCTTGTGGGTCTTCCAACCTTTATCTATTTCCTTTACCCATGCTAGGTATGCAAGGTTCTAGCAGCTATGTGACAGTCGAGGATTCCACTGCTTTGATACCTTATGATGATTTATAATCGAGGTACTTATAGCTCACTTTCTTCACCAACATAGATCTTTTGGATAATTAAAGTTTTGTTCTTTGTCAATGCTGAGACTTTGCTTCTTCAAACATTGTTTGGGCCTCAATGCTTTGGGGTTCTAGGTTTCTCTAGAAATGAAATTAGTTTATTGTATAATGAAAATGTAGTGACAAATTGAGTGCAAGCTTCTTCAATCACTACCCTTTAACTAGAATGAATGTTATGTTTTCAATTCCAGTATTTGTTATTTGTCTATTGGCTCTCTCAATGTTATGCTATTGCTGAACAATCAAGAGAATAACCTTGGATATGTTTTTTAATTGCCAACAATGAAGCCAAAATCTAATCTTCTATTAAATTTGATGAGTATATCTTAGTACCGATAGTAGATTCTAATCCCCAAATGACCAAGGGCTCTCGACAATTTCAACAACAACCAATTATGATGGACTTATAAGAGCACCTCAACTCACAAAATATAGTTTCTTGCAATAATAATAAAAAAAATACAATGCTTCACCATGTTATCCATGCACGATGTCTATAAAAAAAACAGATGTGCAAACAAACATAGTTGTTTAATTATTTCATCAAATGGTCCAAAGGTAAATTACTAAGAAAATAGAATCCTATGTTGAGGCTAGAGATCACAAACAACAACTTATGGAATTGATCCTTCTCTTCTCTACTAAGAAACTTATAAAATTATAGATCAAGTAGATCCCATGTATTAGTAATAAGTGTTGTAGCTAAGCAATTACACAATGTTGGATATGTTTTGTTTTACTATGCCACACATGCCAATTGAATAAACATACAACCCATTTAAGTGTGCAAATCCAACATGTTGCTCTATGTTCAACAAATTATGTGAGTATCCTATCAACTTTCACATGCCAAGTCTTTACTCACACACCCAACAAATCATCTTCACACGTCTCAGGGAGAGGCCTACAACCTATGTACAACACACACGACCTAAGTACGCCCACCTGCAACCTCTAGCAAAATTTGAAATGTAATTGAAGCTAAAGGATGTGTGTACAACCCTTTGTCTCAAGGAAATGGCTCAGTGTGGTTGTCCAACAACCAATGGCATCCTTCAAGACATTAATTGTCATTCCCACAATCTCATCAATTATTATTATTCGTAACTAGATTTAGAAACCCGACTATTAAATTGCAACAGTCACTTAATGGAAACTATAGATCTTCAATTTCAGAGTGAATTAAAGGGCAATATCGTTTTTTTGGTCATCTTCATTTGCACATGAAGAATTAATTCGCATGCCACTGAAATAAACAAGTAACAATTAAGTTCAAAAATTAACTCATCATTTAACACAACACCAAGACATATTTAGACCATTCAAGACACAATGGACACCATGTTTACCTTGGAAACCCAAATGGGAAAAACAACATTCAATGGTTGCTTAGTCTATTTCGGAAATCTTTAGTTACAATGTAGTTCATGGTTCTATGGCCATTCAACAATTCACATAACTCCTTCTAACCCCCCAAAATACCCTTTAAGAGTGAAAGTACAAGAAGATCTAGGGTAATGGGAAGGCCAACATGCTTGACCTTTCATTTCCCATTCCTCTCTCTCTTCTCCTCTCCTGATGGAAGAAATCACAGGAAACCCTCTGAGTACTTCCCCACATTTCGTTGAAGGTAAACAAGGTAAACTATCGGTCGGCCCTAATTACTAGGCCTAACTCGGTGGGGACATCGAGTGAGACCCAACGATATCAAAAATTTAGTTGGTTGGGGACTTGACCCCGAGACATCTTGCATTATAACCATAGCACTCATCCACTCGAGCTAACCCATCAGGCTCCTATTCTATTTTTTTACTTTAATTAATTCATCGTTTTCTTCTCTTTTTGTCTTATTCCACTTTACTTTGCATTGTCTTTTACATAGTTATTAACCTTCATTTAATTAATTCATCGTTTTCTTCTCCTTTTGTCTTATTTCACTTTACTTTGCATTGTCTTTTACATAGTTATTAATCTTCCTTAATTGTAAAATTGCATTATATATTGAGGTTTATAACCATTGCTTTGTGTTTGGATCAATTATGCAATCAAAACTATCACTTAGCTCTTGGTGTTTAAGGAGTCAAAGAAAGAACTTAAAGCCTTCATGCAGATTTCACATTGGAAACAATTGGAGTTGGATTTGCACTTGAGTTCCTTGAAATCATTGGTTGATAGAATTGTGATTCATCTCAGTTTGCCTCAAGATATCATATTGTCTCCTATCCCTTCAACCTCAACGTCAGCGAGGGACTCGTCATTTGGTGAACTCCTCTCTAGAAGCATGGGGATATTGGTCGAAGGAAGTAGGCAACACCACTTTGGTTGCATAAAAGAACTTGGAAGCAGTTACTCTTATGGACCAGGCAAGGCAAAATTTAAGTTTTCTCAATGAAATAAAATTTCATAAATTTGGTGGGAAGTGAAAATTAACATTTCTTTGGTAGACAAGGGATCGGGGGCACCCTCAAGGCTGCTTCCTTCCGAAGACTTCTGGAACACTCCAATCCAGATGTCATCTTTCTACAAGAAACCCTTTCATCTGATCACTCTGCCAGAGCTTTCCTTCATCTTTTCTGTCCCCTTTGGGTCACAGCCGCATTAAGTTCTATCGGCAACTCGGGAGGCATGCTGGTGGCATGGGATCCAACACTCTTCGACTTAAAGCCCTTCTTAACCTGTGGAGGTATTTTGTGTATTGGCAGCTGTTTCGCTTCTAACCAGGATCTGGCGCTCCTAAATGTTTACGGTCCTTGCCATGACAGACCACAATTCTGGACTCTACTTGCTAACAGTGGCATCCTCTCCCTCCCTAATCTTATCCTGGGAGGCGATCTCAACATCATCCTTTCATTGGACGAACACTGGGGAACTGCATCATTGTCTGGATTTGGTAATAATCTTTACAGAGACCTCTTTAAGGATTTTAATCTCATTGATATCTTTCCCATCAATCTCGTCCCTACCTGGCGAAATGGGAGAAGGGGCTCGGAGGCCATTGCAAGACGGCTCGACCGCTTCCTTATTTCCGAGGCATTCTTCTCCTCATCTGTCTTCCCTTCCTCCGGAGTCGCACTTCCCTTCTTCTCTGATCATGCGCCCATCCTCCTCACTCTGAATCCCTCCATCCGATTCAAGCCTTTTCCTTTCAGTTATAATCATCACTGGGCCGACTCCCCAGCCTACTATGCCCTGGTACATACTGTCTGGAATGACCCGCGGTTCCTGATGGAAACAAATCCTCAGTTGAGATTCGTTTGGAAATTAAAATTCCTAAAAGCGCATACTAAAATCTGGTCAAAACTAAAAAAAGGTGGCGGAGGAGATCGCTCTGAACAAGCTGGAGCTCAAGATCACGCATCTCATCACTAAATCAACCTCTGCGGCCCTGTCAATGGAAGACGAGGCTTCCCTAAAAGCTTTGGAGGAGAATAGGAATGTTATTCTTCTGGAAGACGAAAAAAGTTGGCGGCTCCGTAGTCGGGCGACCTGGCTCAAATGGGGAGACACTAACTCTAAGTTTTTCCATAAAGTGGCTAATCTCAACAGGAACAAGAAGCTTATCTGGTCCATTGAAAGTAAATTTGAGGGGACCATCCGAGGACAGGAGGCACTAAAAAAGGAAGCGGCCTATTACTTCGAACAACTCTTCAAATCAAACTGCGATCACAACATGCCGGCAAAAGTATCAACCGCCAGCCTTTTCACAAGTTTGGTCACTGCATCTGAAGCCTCTGATCTTTTTAATCCGGTCACACTGACAGAGCTCAAGAATACTCTACTTCTCCTCAAAAAAGAGAAAAGTCTGGGCCCAGATGGCTGGACGGCCGAATTTTTCACCCATTTTTTTGATCTTGTTGGATCGGATCTTCTTCTGATGGTTGAGGACGCGCGCATTAAAGGTAAAATCACCAGTAGCCTCAACTCCACTTTCCTGGTTTTAATTCCTAAAAAAGACAACCCTTCCTCTTTCAACGATTTCAAACCGATCTCCCTTTGTAACTTAGTTTATAAACTCATTTCAAAAGTCATCTCCACTCGGATTAAGCCAGTTTTGGAAAGGAGTCTCTCGTTTGAACAACTCGGGTTTCTAAAGGGAAGAAGGATCCATGATGCCATCGGGGTGGCCCATGAGTGCATACACAACATCGTTCATAAAAAACAAAAGGCGTTGGTCATGAAAATTGATCTCAAAAAGGCTTTTGACAGTATTGACTGGGATTTTCTAAGACTCATCCTCCTCTCGGTTGGTTTTGGGATAAAGTTCACGGACTGGATCATGTCATGTGTCCCAAGTGAAAACCTTTCAGTTCTGATCAACGGGGAGGCGTCCAGATTTTTTAAAAGCGAAAGGGGGCTCCGCCAGGGATGCCCACTTTCCCCCTACCTCTTTATCCTAGTTTTGGAAGGGTTGAGTCTTCTCCTCTCTAAAAACGTTGTCGAGCATCGCATCACAGGTATTAAGGTCTCTAAACTCCTCAGGATCGTCCACCTTATGTTTGTGGATGATATTCTTTTATTATCAAAAGTTGATGTAACGGAATGGACTGCACTTTTGGACATACTTCAACTTTTTTGTACTGCTTCGGGGCTGTCCATCAATCTCTCGAAGTCCACGATCCACTTTTGGGGCCTAACTGTGATCGATCTATCTACTCTAAAAGGCTACATTCCCTTCTCCTTTTTTGATTTAACCTTAGGCTTCAGATATCTGGGATACCATCTAAAACCGGGAGCCTCCTCGGCAACAGACTGGACTTGGCTGGTGTCCTCTTTTGAACGGAAAATAGGATTCTGGTGCAACAAATGGTTGTCCCTGGGGGACGTCTCATCCTGGTCAAATCGGTGTTACAAACCTGGTTGTTTATTGGATGTTACTGGAACGGATCCCCGCCAAAATCATTACACTGCTCCGCAGACTTTCTTTCAACTTCCTGTGGAATGACCTTGCAGGGAATCGACTCTTTCACCTTTGCAGTTGGCAGACTCTCTCTAGGCCAAAGAGGGAAGGAGGATGGGGACTAAAGAATCTCTTCATCTTCAACAAGGCGTTACTGGCATGTTCCTTTTGGAGAGCGATTTCCATTGATAATATTTGGCATCGGGTTATCAAGGACAAATATTTAGGTGCTAAACCTCTCTCCTTTTGGCTTCGAAAAACACATCTTATTCAGAGTTGGGCTTCTCCCTTTTGGAAGGGACTGGTGTCTTCCTCCCAGGTGATCCTGCACTGGCTTCGTTGGAGACCTGGATCGGGTAAAGAAATAAATCTGGGCAGAGACAAACTCATCGGTCTAGATGATCAATCGATACTTTCCTTGCAGCTCAGGGCACATCTGATGTCTCACAATATTTTTTCCCTTGCACTATTAAAGAAAGAGACCCGAGCCTTCCCCCTTCCGGATCAATGGCTTCATAGCAGCGTTTTGGCCCTCGACGGACCCTTAGCTAAGGAGTTGGACTCTTTCACGGCTGCCTTAAAGTGCTCGGGCCTCTCCCTCTCTGACGCACGGGATACTCTTACCTGGGTAGGGGGCGATGGATCAGGGAATGTTGTAGCCAAGAATGTTTATGCCGCTCTCTTTCCGGATAGTGAGATTGATGCCCAGCCTATGTGGCTCCATCGGTTATGGTCTTGGCAGCTTCCCTTAAAACTTAAATTATTTTTTTGGCTCTGTATTAGAGATAAACTCCTCACCTGGGAGAACCTGCATAGAAAAGGTTGGCAAGGCCCTGGATTATGTGTTCTTTGTCGAAGTGCCTCGGAGGACATCCATCACTTGTTAATTCACTGTATTTTTGCTCAAAACATTTGGAAACACACCTTGCAACACTTCTCCCTTCCTTTCCACTGGACCGGTGCCACCATTATTGAGTGTTTCTCCTCCTGGTCAGCTGTCCAAGCTGCGCCTCCTACACTGGCAGTTCTTGTTAGCTGGCATATTTGGTTAGAGCGTAACAAGGCTCTCTTTGAGGACGCTTCTCCTTCCCTTCGGGCGGTCTGTCACAGAACACAAGCCTCTTTCCATTGGCACCAGTCATCAGTCAAGGCACATCTTTACAAAGCGGTTGATTCTATCTTGCCAGAAGGCTACTCTGTGGCTTATTTTGACGGAGCGACACAATCTTCTGGTTTATGCTGTGGTGCTGGAGGCACTTTCAAATCGCACCCGAAGAGGACTACAAAGTGGTTTCTAAGTTGTGGTAGGGGTACAAATACCAAAGCCGAGCTCCTGGGCTTATGGGCCACACTTACGTTGGCATCCTATTGGTCCCTAGATCACCTTCAGGTCATAGGCGACTCAAAAGTTATCATTGACTGGATTGATCGTAAGTGCAACCTCCAATCCATCCACGTGGAAGGCTGGAAACTTAAAACGCAACAGCTGGCTCTCTCCTTCACTGACATCTCCTTCCGCCATCTCCCCAGATCTTTCAATTCTAAGGCGGATGCTCTCTCAAAGAGAGCTCTCAGTCAAGTGGTGGGTAGACTTTCTATTTATCACTGTGACAGAGGACATGAGAGCCCGATTTCCTCCTTCAATCTCTTCGAATTTTAAAACAAGTTCGCTGCACTGATATAAGCTCAGAGTGCCTCGGGTTCTGCTTGCACCTGTCTGCTTGTTCGGTGATGGAGGCAGGCTCCATTTGCCGTGGTGACAGATCTACTTCTTTGGGCGATTGACTGAACATGAGGGCGATGGAGGCAGGTGTCTCTTGGCGTGTGTTTCAGATCTCTTCATTGGGCGTTTAGAGATTTTAGTTTACTTTGAGATTGTTGTGATGATTCTGGACTCTGGTTCCCTGGCAGCATTGTTTTTATTATTTTGCAAGACCTGATCCGAGCTGGTTCTCGCTACCAAACCGGATTTTTGTCTGGTTTCTGAGTATTGTAAACGATTTTATACCTTTTATAAAATTGAGTTAATTTATCTGGGGAAAAAAGTTAGAATTTAATTTAATTTAATTTATTTAAGAAACAAACCAAAAGATTTGATGTGATGGAAGGATTCTAATTTGTTGGAGCAGCACGCCACACCAGCCATGTGAAATGTGTTCGCCTATCTTATCCATGTCCTACTATTTTACTTTTCCGAGTCGGTGCGCCCAGCTCCTTTTATATTGTTGTCGTTGGTGACGAGTGTGCCGACTTTCCATCCATGTTCAACCTCTTCATTTGTCGACCGAGTGAGGCGCGTTGTCGGCCGTGGGCCACTAAAAACCTAAACCTAAACTGCACGGACCAACGTTTGGAGTTCTCCACCCAATCAGAATCCGACGCGATTCCAGCTTGGAAGCGACACGTAGATCTCTCTTATTCATCGCATCATCCGCTCTTCTGCTCGTATTTAAAGGCGTGCGGGTGTCCTCTCACCATATCGCCGTTAACATTTCTGAGGGCTTTTAGAGCTTCCGTTTCTCTATAATTCGCTCCGCTCGATTATCTTGATTTCTCGCCGTCAAATTTGAAGGAGATGGCAGTGTCTACGCCTCTGGTGACCGTCGCGGCTGCATTTGCCGCCATCGGAGCCCTGTACGGGTTCGATTCTCATTACCATCAATCAGACCGCCATGTACGCATTCTCTTATATTTCTGAATCTGTTTAGAGTTTCTTTTTGTAGAGGGAACTTTTAAGTTTTGTTTACAACAGTGGTTCTTCTGTGCTTTGCAGAATGAAAGTCCCCACACCCAGCAGAACAGCGAGGTAAACGGAAAATCAAAAGAATCGGCTGTAGACGGGAATGGAAGACCGTCAAAGGTGGGGCGCCTGTCGCCCGTCTTTGCGCCGGAGTTTGACGGGTTACATTGCTACGAGACGCTGGTTAGGCAGTGAGGCACTTGGGGTTTTCTTTTCTCAACTATTTCGTCCTGAACTTTTGGATTACAGTTAAAAGTGTAAATATATTTATCAGTTGTAGTAAAATGTTTGGATTTTGGGGTTTTTCTATGTTAGATCTACATTTAAAGGGACAACTTAATAGATCTTTCGCTTTCCGGCCCAAATTTTCACAATTATCTCGCCAAACCTGAGGTTAAATGTAGCATATTAGCTTATCTGTATCAAAAGGTTGATTGATATATAAAAATAGATTAGCATGATAACCAATATAAAAAAGTTTTTTTTTAATTGTGTTTGGTTTTTTTTTTAAATTTGATATGAAATTATAATTTTTTGTTTTTTAAATTGCATTTTTTTAATGTATAAATGGATTCAGTTTACTGAACTTACAGAACATCTAAATTATACACAAAATTTTAGAGTTATACAGAAATAATCATTCAATTATGCAAATTCAACAATAACATCTAAATTATACACAAAATTTTAGAGTTATACAGAAATAATCATTCAATATGCAAATCCAACAATAATTTGCTAAATTTTTAACAGGTATTACCAAAAAAAATATAATAAAAAGAACCCGAACTTAAAACGTTTAACCTAAGCCTATCCAAAAAAAGCTTACATGAATGGATAAACACAGCTTTTTATTAGTTAAAAAAGCTAGATGGATATATAAATATATAGAGTATGGACAATGAATGGATAAAGATAAACATATATAACATTTTTTTTAAGATTTATATCCAGAGGTGGGACCGGACCGTTGAACTCAGAAGATTAAGAGATAATGTTACTTTTAATTATTTTTTATTTTATTCTT
>SNQJ01S0093683.1:0-32193 GCA_010110895.2 Picea sitchensis | reverse complement strand
TTACAACCATGACCAAGCCATTCCATCTTTCTGGCAATGAGCACAAAATTAGAAGAGCCCTAACCTCATCATCAAAGTCCACTTTTACAGAACTTAGTTGATTAGTAACCATATTAAATTCATTTAAATGATCTGCAATAGACTCACCTTCTGACATCTTCATATTAAATAATCTCTTCATTAGAAATACCTTATTCGACGCCGAGGGTTTTTCAGACAATTTGTCCAACGCGTCCATCAAACCCTTCATTGTCTTTTCTTTCGAAATATTGAAAGCCACCGACGCTGCCAGGCTCAGTCGTATCATTCCTAGAGCCTTTATGTCAAGAATCTCCCATTCTTCATCCTTCATGGCCGCTGGCTTCTTTGCTACTCCTCTCAATGGTAGCAACAGATCCTTCTGATATAAATAGTCTTCCATCTGCATCTTCCATAACTGGTAGTTTTGGCCGTTAAATTTCTCAACCCTAAACTTTCCATCTTCCGGCATTGCTCCCACTCGAACCAGGAACCCTCTTTTCCTGCGAGTTACCTTACACTCTGATACCAGTTGTTAGAAAAACATCACCGCGGAGCAATAAAATAAAACAAATGCATAAACAAAACACAGAAGACACACAATACAAGAGAGACACAGATTTACGTGGTTCACCCAGTGTGAGCTACGTCCACCAGAGAAATTTCCAGGTCCTTCCTTTATTATTATCCAGCAAAATGAAGGTATACAACCTACAAAAAAACCCGTTGTAACTTCCTCTTCTTTCTCTCACTGTCTCCTTTTTCAGAATACAATATTCACCATCAATCATAGCCGCGATACATTTCCCTCATAAAAGAGGGTTTCCTTCTAGGGCAAAAAACCCTAACATAATCTCTACTGTTAGATATGCGACCTTATAATGAATGGTCCAGATTTACAATGAAATTACAATATACTTTTACAAGGCAATTTTTGCTTTGGGGGCTCGCTTGCCCCTGGCTGGGGGGATAGCCCCCCCGGACCCCGCAGAGGGGGTACCCCCCCTCTGCACTCCCCCGCGTGGAAGAGTGTACATATTTCTGGGGTGTAAATACTCCATGGGGTATAAACACAGCTGAAAGCAAGGACCTCTGAATCAAGAAGATAATCAGGCTCCACAACCAACAAATCCATCATTCAAGGAGTTCATGTGGTTCAATGCATCATAAGGACTATGGTAAATATACACAATCCAAACACAACGTATAAAATGAGTGATGTCAAATAAAAATATATTAGATAGATATTAGAAATTATCCTCTACAAAATTCATAGAATATTACAAATTTATACAATTTTCCAAGTCTTGGTATGGGAGGATCATTATTACCCCCTATTAGGTTTGTTGGTACCTAGGCTAAGAAGTATGTCTTGAGGAACCCATCAAGGAGTATGTGCAATGATCTGTGGTATGGATTGGGGTTTACTTCATGGGGTGGATGTCATTGACATAAGAGGCCATGTCTGATAGTCAACCTCACGAGTGCCTTTGTAGAGGGAGAACTTAGGCAATGAAGTACCCTTTCCTCAACATTGTTTCTTTCCAAACCCATGTTTTCCTTTTTCTTTATAGATTTAACCATTTTTATCTTTTGAAATTTTATTTTCTAGGTCCTTTTGTAAGATATGCACTCATTTCATATGACTTGGAGTGATGGCCTCTTAGTGAGGGGGTAGAGATCATGCTTCTTTATTTCTTGGGTTTTTAATACTTTTTTTTTATTGTTTGGTTGTTTTCTCCACATTTTGAATTAGGGATTTTTCTCTTTATGCATCATTATTTTTATAAAGATGCATTAGTCTTAGGCATTCAATCCCCTTCTTCTCAGGGGACTATGAAGTACAAACTTTTTTGGGATACATGTACGAACCTACCCAACATAAAGGATAATGGATACAATGTAAATGGAATATGTTATTCATGGTAAGGGATACCAACACATTGCCCCCATTAAGGCCCCCAATAGAACAACTTTTCCCAAGAATGACAACACTTAACTAGAAGATGATGATAATCACCAAGGTGAGACAATATAAAAATTATAAATTTGAAGCATCATGATTCATTATCCAATTCAACCCATGATCTCAATGACTGAAATTGTCACTTGATATGAAGTGTCAGAACAATATACCTAAGTATATAAATACACCATGTTGTTGTGGCTGCAACAACGCCCATAAATTTCTCCCATTTCAAGAGACACTATCAATATTGCATAGAGGGCTTTATTCCATTTCCCTATGCAGAATTATCTTCCCTTTTGATGAAATCCAGAGACAAAAATACAAATCTTTCCACTTGTACGCATCTTGCACACTATACAGAAAGCATATACGCAGGCTGCTCCACTGCAACCCGCATACATTGGGATTTGTGCCAAAAAATGAAAATTAAATGTTGGGTTTCCATGTCACGACATGAGATCTCTGATCCTTGGCCTTCCATATACTGGAAACATTCTGACTCGTCCCTTCTGTTCCATTTTGAAGGCTATAAATGGTCCAATTCTAAGTTATGGAAAAAGAGAAAGAATTCAACTTTGAGAGCAAAGTTACTACTTCATATTGAGTCTGCATCCCTTTGTCCTTTAATTCTAAACACAATGTTCAACCCCTAAGATCTTCCCTTATTGATGGAGAACCTCATTGTTTCCCTTCTATGATCTTTCCTTTGGTGAAGGATTGAAGTGGTGGAGGCCCAGCTGGAAGGAACTTAGTTTCTTGGTTTTGAACCGTGCCAACATGGAAGTCTATAATATTTTCACTTCTGTTGATCATTTATTAATAGAAATACTCTTTTCCCGTCCAATTAATATCTTGCAAATATATGAGTCATTATCCATGGGCGTATTTGTTATGTATATTGATGGATTATGCTATTTAATGTGCTAACCTTTTATATCACCACCATATGCTTGTTTTTCTTGTTTGTTGAGAACTTGTTGCAGGTATATAGCTTTGGGTCAAAGTGCTCAATGGTGGACATCATCGAACATCTGGATGAGGTAGGCCTCTTTCTTATCTCACTTGCATATTAGTTTATATAGCATGTTGTTGGGATAGAGTTGATTTATGTAGTCATTTATGTCTATTGTGGTTCACCCTAGCCATAGAGAGATTTTCCTCGTAACAGAATTGGTGACCATACTAGGGAATGAATCTTCTTTCTTAGGGTTTGGAGTACTTTTCTCCTTAGATTGCTCTCATTTCTATTGTGATTCTTGTCGTATCATTGGTTAACAACTCCTATTCACTCTGGCTCTGAGTTCTCAGCCTTTCTCCCTTGTCTGGCCTTTTTTTGAAGAATATACACTCCTTTTGCCTTGACAGTCACGTACATGCACATGTTGTCTCACTGCAAGATGCATATATATGCTCTTTTTTCTTGAACAATTGTGTACATCAGTTTGCCTTGCCTGTTTGTTGTGTCTAGTGGTTGTTGGGTGGATTTGATGTTTGCTTAGTCTTCTTAGGTCTCTATAATCTCTATTTAGTGCTTGTGGGATGACAGTAAACCCTCTTTTGGTTTAATTTCTTGGCGAAGTATTTCTCATTGTCTTTTCATTTTTTATTGTCCTTGTACACTGGGCTGGGTGTTTTGCTTCTTGGTATCCTGCTTGAGTTGTCTCTTTTTATACACAGTAGGGTTATATATCGAGTAAATTTTTAGTCCATGCATTTTCAGTTTTTTTATATTGAAAATAAAAAAACAATAGGCATTTTTCATTGCTTGGAATTTTTGTATTTTGAGTTTTTATCATTAGCTTAGTGCATATAGTGAAAGATTGCATTTTTACTTCTGAATTGCAGAGTTGAATTTGGAAATTGCATCGGTTTTTAGAAGCATATAATTCATTGAAAGTTAAAGTTAGGACTGTGCATTATTTTCATATTTGCTTTTCTTGCAAATTCATAACACCATGAGTTTCACTACCATACCTTTTTGAGTAATCACAGCCATTAAAATCAACGCTATAATTTAAAATTAACTAGTCGCGATTTTATTTTCTAGGGTGCACAAACTAGCGTAGGATTTAGTGCCTTGGAATAGGATTTTGTGAGTAAACTTCTCCAAGGAAATTAAATCAACATATGTATCTACGTCAGGGAGTGGAGAAATCCATTGTATAACTGGTAAGATCAGGAGGCTCCACTCACACATGAGCTAATCACGAGGTCACACAAAGTCGGTTGAAGGGATATCCCCCTGATACCTTCCTAGCATCAAAGATATTTCTGGGGATCTATTCATATCTGGGGATATTGTTAGTGCCCTTACCTCCGTGAGAGGCGATACTTTAAAGGTTTCGGGATTTGCTACTCTTCCCATACGGTGGACCTGACTTACGATTGCTCGCCTGTGCATATTTTATACAGTGGTTTATTAGTTGTTTGGCTTAGGTGTCTCATAGGTTACTTGCAAGGGTTATTCTGCAAGCACCATGGGTCAGATAAGGGTCGGACAACACACATCCTTTATGGATGATGACCTCTCCAGGGGGATTTGACCGACTGGTTGTTAGGCCCACGAGGGCCCTTATAACTGATCCTGTTACTCTGATCTTTAGTAGGGAGTCTCAGGCCCCTCTTAGGCGAGACATACCTTCTTTAGGTATGGAGGCCACTTAACCACCTTACCCCGTTTGCATGTATATTGGTCGTTTGACTTTTGGTTTTCTCTTTGATTAATAGTTTTCCTTAAGATATATTTTTTATCTTTAGAGTCCTAATTCATCGTGGAGTCAGACCGACCTCCTCGTCGGTCTCGTCACTTGTTACAGTTACCACTGGATTTTGAGTCGTTTCCTTCTAAAAGGCATAGAGTTATTAGGAGTGGTACACACACATCCACCATTCGGACTTGTGATTCTACAAGGATGAGTAATGAAACTAGTCTTCAAAACACTGGGAGCCCTTCGAATCCCATACCTACTATAGTTAATGGCACCCCTTCGACTCATGGAACCTCTATGGTTGTAGTGCCGAAGGCACCTATCATTACTATGGCCTGGCCTATAGTAAATTCTCAAGCTACCGCATCGAACCCCTTTGGGTCTCTTGGCCACTCACCAGGCTACAATGTTCAGTCCATCCCTATGGCTTCTAGTCCCTTTTCTTATGGTATGCCCAACTTCACTTCACAGTTTTCAAACTCCATCCTAACTGTTGGCCCTAATGCTAGCATTGGGCTTGGGGGTAGTACACCTCCCTACACTCCTTTTTCGTTTAGTGGATATCAAATCCCTCAAATGACTCCTAATATGGGAGGCATTCCTACTTTTAACCCTAGGTCCAATCCTCCTACTTCTGAGTGGAATAATTAATCTGGCGGACAAGCTTCGTCTCAAGTTCTATCCTACAACCCTACCTCGTCAGTGCAGATTCCGACTAATACATTTGGCATGATGAATCTACCTCTATCCTCCAGTTTCCCACCCAGAGGAGGTCATTTTCACGCTTTGGGTAACCCCCAACCTGGGTCTAATCTGGCAGGGGGCAATTTATATAACCCTCAACAAAACATTCCAACTGGAATGATGCCCAACTAGCCTTTTATGAATCATCTCGGAGGAGGGCCTTATAATGCCGGATAGGTCTATGGTGTTTACTAGAACCCTGGATGTCCTATAGTTTCGCAATCGCAATCTTTCTCGGGAGGTTGGGGCCAGATTTCGCAACCTCGTCTCCCTTTTCTGGCCATGCTTAATCTGCCAGATTTGTCTAAGTTAATGAATGACCCTACGAGTCACGATCCTACATGGCCCCTCATCCCCACAAAACTTTTTTCATAAATTCCTAAGTTCGAGGGTAAGGATGGAGAGGATCCTGGTGATCACGTCACTACCTTTCACCTTTGGTGCTCATCAAACTCCCTTAATGATGATTCTATTCATTTGATATTATTTCAACACACCCTCATCGGAGTTGTTGTGAAATGGTATATTGAGCTATCTAGGGAGCATATGGGACTTTCAATCAGTTGGTGATGGTCTTTCTTAACCACTTCCAGTTGCCCATTCGTTATGATGTTGGCCTAGAATTGTTGTCTACTTTAAGCCAGGATACTGCCACTCATATCTCGGACCATATCCATGAGTGGCATAGACGGAAGAGGTTGATTAAGATCCCTATACCATCGGCCTTTCTTTAGAATGGTTTCTTAAGTATTTGCATGCTCCTATCTCGAAGGACATTGCTACTTCCGGGGTTACCACTGAGGAAGAGGCGATCTTTAGAGCCCAGTAGTTAGACTTGATATATGCTCAGTCTGGGATGTTATACCACCTTCTTCCATACGTAGCGTAGTCAACTTATGACCTTAGGAAAAATCTCGAACCTCATGCCGATGGAATTGTAGGTGTCGCCAACGTAAAGTCTGCATACTCGGTGACAAACCATTTGAAAGAGTTGTATTTAAACCAATCTGCCAGAGGGCCATCTTCGTCTGTGTCTTCCAACCCCACTCAATCGGAGAATGTATACTCTATGCAATCGTCGACCAACCCAAATGGTAACCAACAACCAGGAGGGAATAAGAATAAATGAGGTATGTTGGTTACTATTCTCCTATATATGGTCTGATTTTATTGACCCTGGGTTCATGTCTTTAAGGGTTTCCAACAAAGCCTCTAAAACTATCGACACTCCTACTAAACCAGAAGGAAACACAACACACAGAATGCACTGTGCAGTCTCACCCGAGATAGATTTAATGGTTGGTTGCAATACTCAGGTGTTTACAGCCTAGGATTGAGTGTGATATAGAGGAACTGTATTTGGGACCATTATTATAACTCGAAAACACAATATGTTGTTATTTGCAAATACGCATGAAATATAACAAATCATTCATTAAGCATAACCACAAAAACTGAAGACAATAAAGATATGAATGCATTCATCACATAACATAGATGTTACCATGGTTCACCCCCTCCTGGGCTACATCCACAAATATTTGGCTCTCAACTATTTTATTATAGTCATTCTGTCACTATCTCTTCTAAGTTGGGTAAGATCTATATGAGGTAGACTAGATCACACTAGGATCCTCAGCCTGTGATATAACCCTCAATATCTACCCTCCTTTGTCTTCTCCAGCTTAACATCTTATACAAAAATAGATCATCCAACAAAATATTGCAGGTCGTATCAGCCAATACATAACTAAAACTCAATAATACTCTGAACCGACCCCTTAACATCCCGAACAAAAACAACAACCCTCTATGATACCTCGGTATCTATATTTATGTGATTCTGGATCTTTAGTCATTACAATACATTACCAAAACCCTAACCCTAACGTCGTTAGGTATTCCTTGCATGCGCGCGTGTTGTTCCTCCTTCCAGCTGTCGCTTTCCTCATGCATGCTTTCTTTCCCAAGAATGCCTTTATTTTCCACTTTGGTTTGTCTCCAACAAGCCCCCAACACTGACATGTGGCTCGTCCTGAGCCACCTAACACAACTTTTCGATGTCCCTGGAGACCGCCTGGAACTTTTCGTTGAGTTCTGCTTCCTATGGCTGCGCCTGCGCAGTCTTCTCCTTGAGTGTGTGCATTATCTGAACTGCAATTTTGTCCCTGATCAATTTTGCACACTCTACCTGGGTCTATGCTATCTGTGTCTTGGATTCCTCTGCCTGTGCCAGGACTTATGCTACCTGTTCTTGAAATGGTTCCATTTGAGCATGATGCTCCTTCTTCTATGTTTGCACCATGGTCAGTTCTTCCTGCAATTTCTTCATGTCCTGCACCCCTTTGATGCGCTATGTGATGGACATTGTCTTATGCCTCTACTTGAGATCTTGGATATCTATGCTTATCCTTTCTTCTTCCTTGTCCGACTTCTGGATTTTCTTGTCCTCCTCCATCTTTGTCCAAAGTTGTGTTGTATTCTCAAACAAGTCAGTTGTTGTGCTAACCTGTCACTATATCTCCTATAGCTGTTCTACTGCTTCCTTCTTCCTTTTCTCCTTCACTACTGGTGGAGTAGTGGGTGTGATATGCTCTCGGAGATTCTTGATCTCCCTCTGGTATTGGTCAATTTCCTGTGCAATCTGATAAATATTTTATTCTTCTATGATTTCATCTGCTTGCATGGTCTTTGGAATCCTCTCATATGTTCCTGCGACTTTCTACTCTAATCCATTCCTACTCTCCCTTTCTTCTTGGGTCTCGAACTTAGCCTGCTCGCATAATATTTCCAACGAGTCCCGCTTCTTTTTTGCTTGCTGCAACTCAAATAAGTATTTGCATTCTCGAGACTATACCTTGTGGTTTATGCTAACCTACAACTTATGTAGTGCCTTGGATGGCATCCACATCAACACCAGTTTAATTTGCCTTAAGTCCTTCAGGGTTGTCTTCCCCATGATCTCGTCCATGCGCAACATATTGGGTGTGATGTGGAATGTTGCGTTTGGCTACAATATTTTATGGAATGGATCTCGTTCTTCTTCTTCCACTCTTTCCTCTTTCTGCGATGTTGATGGTTATGTCCCCCTACTGCTACCTGTTGCCTGCACTTCCCCAATTTTCTTGAGGAACTGTCGTATGTCTGCCAGCTCCTCTTGAATCCTGTCCCCATGGTACACAACATTGTCAAAATCCTTGGCTAGATAATCTTGGACCATTTGGGCTATCATTTCCCCATCATCGTTCGTGATCATATATTATGGAGGTGTTCTTTATGCCTTCATTTTCTTGCATGCTCCTCCTATCTGCATGGTTGACCTCTTATTCCCGCCTGGTTCCTGTGGGTTGGTACTTGTTGTAGTTCCTTGCACGGTCTCTGCATGTTTCTATTGTTCTTTGGCCAGCTACGTATTCTTCTTCTTCCCCTTCTGGGTCCTCATCTTCGTTGTGCCTTCATTTGTCTATGTTGTTTTTTCCTGGCTCGTCCTTCATTTATTGGCCACTTGGATTTCCTGAGACTATGTTCCTCCCTGCCTTGCCTCTTCCTCTGTTATTCTTTCCAGCAATCCTTGGTTGAGGATTGGAATCCTCCATTCATCTTCCTAGTCTTTGATCATGATGTCGATGTTTCCCTCTGTGATACAATAGCGCATCTGTAACCACTGTTTATCAAGATCCTTCTGTGCCTGTATCCACATTGTGTGTCATGTGGCCTTAAAGTTGGTGATGTCCCTATACCGTGCGATAGCCTGTGGTGTGATCCTCCACATGTTGGAGATGGCTTCCTGGAAGTATCTTTCAAATATGGACCAGTTCATCCTTTTGTTCCTAGCATCCGATGTGGCTTTCAGCAATAAGTATCTTGCTCCCTGGTTTGGCTTGGGTCTAGTACAAAGAGTTACATATCTCAGTTCCATCCATCCCATAAAGGCTATTAACATGATTATCCATGAATAGTGAAAATTTGTTCCTAGGTCCTGCGCATCCTTACAGTCATCCAGGAATAAGTTCAAGAGATACGGTTCCTAGCTCACTATGGTTCCCTTGACACATTGAGCTGTAACTGTGACAACTCCAGCTGGAACTTCCTCCCTGCGACATTTTCTTAGCAGCTTACAAGCTAAGATTTTTGTGCCCATCTGTGTTGCAACACCGTTGATCCTCTTGATAATGATCCATCATGTTCCCCTATCGATACCATACTTCTTATTCATTTCTTTCGCTAGCGCTTTCTCCCTGTCTTTGTCATCCAGAAACTGCATGGGATCCATGCCCCGGGATGGAAATCCTATTATGTTTTCAATAAGCTCTACGTATATCGAGACGAGCTTGTCCAACCACATGTATCCACAATTGTTTGATGCATGCACCTACATACTGACCTCGAACAAAATGTGGTAGATCCGACCTAAGATTCATTTTTTCTCCAATCTTGTTGCCCATCGGAGTGGCTGATCAATCGGTTCCCCAACCGAATTTACGCCCACTGTCTCCATGTACACTCTCTTTGCAAATTTTGGAAACTTGTCTTTGTCTGCTACATCGTGGTCTGAGTACTTTAGCTTGTCAATATGGCCCAACGAGTCTGATTCCACTTGTATCCCATCTGGTATACGTGGTAGGATGATTGATGCAATGGGTTGTTTGCGAGGTGACCTAGGTACCTGTTGGTTTTCTTTCTTCAACGGTGGTGGTGGCTGGCTCGAGGTTCCAATGGATTTCGATTGTGTTTCAGAATACCATTCTGGCCAACCTATGATATCCTCTATTGTCCCTTCCATTGGGTGGTCTGACACAGTGGTTTGAGACTCATCTGACTCGATTGTTGCTTCCCGATTCTTTGTCGTTCCATTGAATTTCAGAGTTTCTTCAGTGTTCTTTGGTTGGGCCTCCTTCAGGGCTTCTGCATCCTAGTTATGTTTCTCCTGTACCTCTGTCAGTCTACCTATATTCATACCCTCTGGTGTTGGCTGGTGGGTTTCTTCCATTATAGGGGTAGGGTTCACCGGTGTTGTGTCTAGAGATGGGATTTTGTCGACATTGACGATCTCCAGTGGCTGTTGTTCACTTTCTTGCAACTATACCTGTGACCTAGTTTGAACTCTGGTTGGTCTGGTACTTTGGCTTGCTTCTTCTTGCTTTGGTGGTGCCATGGCAGTGAATGTCAAACGTTCACTGTGTTTGGATGGTCTCTGTGACCTCTATGAACTTGGATCTGTTCTCCTTAACCTCTGTCACTCTCTGTCTGCTCTCCTTTCACAAATGGACTCTTTCTTCCCGTATCCATGTGTTGTATGGGCTTCACATGAATCTTGTCGAGGATGCTTTCTTAATTGTGGGTTCAATGCACCTCCGGTTCTTTCATACTTTCCATTACTCTACCTTGCCAACTCTAATTGGCGCGATTAATGTGGCGTCCCAGCGGTCCTTTTTGTCCTTTAATTTCGCCTGATTCCGTCTTTTCATACTTCTTTTGTCATTTTTCTGTTTCCCTCTTGTTTTCCTTTGTACGTGGCCATTGTCCTTCTCCTCACTGAGTTTTTATTCCTAAGTGTGTGTGCTCTTTCAGTGCACTTTGTTTATGTCCATATTGTTTAACCTTTTTTTTTTTTTTTACTGCGCGATGGGTGGTCGACTATCCTTATACAACTTCAGCTGAATCCCATTGATCATCCCTTTGAGTTATGCACCTGATAGGTCTCTCAAATGTACAAATCCTCCATATGTGATAGATTTTACTTTGTATGGTCGTAACCAATGCATTCTGAGCTTTCCTGGGTGTTGAAATGTTTTGTTGTCATACATTAATACTAGATCTCCTTCCTTGAAAGTTTTCCTCTTAATGTGTTTATCATGCCAAGCTTTTTCCCTTGCTTTCTGAACTTGTTGGTGAAATCCTGCTAAGATCCGGTATTCCTCCATGGTCATTAAATGGTTTAGACTCTCCTGAACTATGCCTCATTCTGTCATGTGTGTGATTGTTTCTACGCGGAAGCTTGGTACTAAAAATTCTAATGGCACCACTTCTTCTTGGCCATAGACTAGTTTAAATGGCGTGTGCCCTGTCAATTTTTTGCATGTAGTCCTGTAGGCCCATAATACTGCTGGTACTTTGAGGTCCCAGTCATCCCTATTGACATTACAGATCTTTGTCAGCATGTTCTCCAGGATTTTGTTGAATGCTTCCACTGTGCTATTTTCCTGTGGGTGATATGGTGTGATCTTCTGATGATGGACTTCAAACTCTTCAGTCATAGCACTGATGGTGCTATTTATGAAGTGTGTGCCTTGGTCACTCATCAAAACTCTTGGACATCCAAATCGAGTGATCACTTTCTCAAGTAAGAAGTGTGATGTTGTTTCTACGCTGTAATCCTTCACTAGTGTGGCTTCTGCCCATCTTGTTAGGTACTTCATCGCGGTGATAATGTACCTTGCTCCTGTTCTTTTTGCTGATGGGTTGATTGATCCCACAAAGTCTATTTCCCACTTATCAAATGATTTTAATGTCACTTGTGATCATAATGGCATCTCATCCCTTCTGTTGGGTTTAGCTACCCTTTGACAAACATCACATCTCTGACAATACTTCTTCAAGTCTCTATGAATCATCAACCACCATAGTCCTGCACGCAATACCTTCTGCGCGGTATCTTTGCCTGCATAATGTCCTCTTGCTATTCCCTCATGGGCTTCTGTTAACACTCTTGGTATTTTGTGTTCTAACACATATCTGCACAAGATTCTATCTGCACCCATTTTGTATAAGTGTCCTGCAATCAGTTGATAGTCGGCGGCGCGGACTACCAGATTTTTCTTCTGCACGGTGTTATATTCTTGTGGAACAGTACCTGTGCTTAAGTACTGAATGATATCTGCAAACTATTCATCAATGATATGGATTGTGAATGTCTGTGGGTCCGAGAAGTTGTCTTCTAAATTCGTAGGTTCTTCTCCATTTGTGACTCTTGATAGGTGGTCAGGTCCTGCATTCAATTTTCCTGGCTTGAATATTACTTCAAAGTCAAATTCTTGAAATAGTAGTAACCATCGAAAGATTCTCCCCCCCAACACTAGCTTGTTGACTAGGTATTTCAAGGCTTAGTGATCTGTGAACATATTAAAGTGCTTCCCCAATAAGTAATCTTTGAACTTTTGCAGTGCGTAGACCATAGCTAGGCCTTCCCTTTCTATAGTGTTATAGTTATGTTCTGATTCTGATAACTTTCTACTCGCAAATACTATCGGGTGATCCAAGTCTCTCGCTCCTGGTTGTGCCAAGATAGCTCCAAGTGCTATGGCTGATGCGTCTACATGTACATGGAATGTATTCTCCCAGTCTGGAAATACTAATATTGGTGCGGTGACCATCTTTTCTTTTAATGTATCCAGACCGTGTTGACACTCGTCGTTCCACTGAAACTTTGTATCCTTTCTTAACAACTTTTCCATTGGTGTATTATTATACGCATGCCCTTTGATAAATGTATTGTAGTATCCTATGTGTTCCAACGTCACTCTTAGCTGACAAACTGTTTTTGGTGGTGGTAAGTTAACAATTACTGCAATCTTTGCAGGATCTACTAATAAACCTTGTTTGCATATGATATGGCCCAATAGTATCCCAAACAGTGTTCTGAATATGCATTTCTTTATATTCAATGATATCTGGCATGGTCTACATCTTTCTAATAGTAGACGTAAGACTTCTACATGGTCTTTCAACAAACTGTAGACTGTCCAATCATCCAAGTATACTTCAAGAAATGGTGACTGAATTTCTTAAATGCGGTGATGATTATTCTGGAAAATATTGTTGGTGCATTCTTTAGTCCAAACGACATGAATGTGTACTAGTAGGATCCCCATTCTGTCGCAAACGTGGTCTTGTATCTATCTTCCTATGCTATCTTGATATGATGGTAGCCCGAGAATCCATCAGTGAATGAGTAAGCTTCATGTCCACCTACATTCTCCAATACTTCATCTATGAAAGGTGTAGGGAATGAGTCATGTAGGCATGCATCATTCAGCTTCCTCAAGTCGACGCATATCCTTATCCCTCCTTGTTTATTTTCCTATACTACCATCGACCTTATCCATTCTGATTCTTCGACTGGTTCTATTATTCCCTCTTAGATCATCCTTTCGATCTCAGCTTTGACTTTCTGCTTATATATTGGGTTCAGTATTTATGGTCATTTTCTAATCGATCTTGCTTCAGGTCTGAGTGGTTTCTTCATTTCTCCTAGCTCTCCGGCTATATCCTTCATTTATGTAAATGTTGCAAGAAACAAGTAGTTGTACTCATGCAGTAACTCTGTTATGCTTTCCACGGTTTGTTCATCCCAATAATATCTGATGCTCGCCATCTTGGGATTCTCGATTGTTCCATTGTTGAATTTCTTTACTTTGGTTGGCACGGAAACGACTTCTGATTCTATGGGTGGACCTTCCACTTCTCTTTCTCCTTTTTCTTATTCAATCTGAATATCACGCAGATCATCTTGATCCGATGCTTCCTCTTGCACATGGTAACATGACAACAATTCCTTAACTATCTATTTGTTTCATTATTGTTCTTTTGTGATAAGTTCGACTTCTAGTTCTTTGAGGAATATCACTTCTCTTATCTATTTTAGAGCGGCATCTATGTTGGGTTTCTCATGCTTGAATGATAAAGTGACTATAAAATTTTGTTGCAATGTCATCCAGGTCGTAGTTCCTTTGTGAAATTCCTGGTCTTTATACCAGTTCGCTGGTATTCCCTCTAGTGTGTGTATAAAATGATGAGGCCATTCCTCTGGGGGTGTCATTTTCCACAGCGTTATGCACTCCTCCAAGTGTTTCGTTGGTGTTGCTTGTCTGTCATACTTCTGCTGCTTGATTTTTTTTGTTCTACGTCAAACCTTATACACAGTAGCCACTTACATTGGTACCAATCTATGATTGTCTCTTTGTGTGCACCCCATCATCTTGAAGGTGTGGCCTTGAGTGCTATATCAAGTGCTAACATTCTCTGATTCTCTAAAACTTCATCTTCGTACTCTGCCAAGAATGTTTCCAAATCGTTTATTCCATGGAAACTGGGTGGTTCCCTGATCTCTGTGCCTACCCATCTTACTGCATGGTCTATTCGTGCACATATTCGCGTGGATACTTCATGTAGCCTTTGTTTCCATTTATCTAAACCGGTATGTGAGTTTGTTGCACATAAAGTAATGCTCCACCAACTGAGTATCCCATCTGCAGTTGGGTTCATGCAATCCTTATCACACACAGTTTTTTTATACAACTGGTTGATTTCCTCTAAGTCTAGGAAAGTATGTTCTACAAACCTCTCCCTTTTTGATGGATCTAATGGTGCGATGACTCTATATTCTCCTGACTCAAATGTCATATTTCTTGTCTTCATATTTATTATGGCTTGGTTTTCAAAAGCCCAGTCCAAACCAAGAAACACTGGGTATGGTGTCGTGCCGTCCACTATTTAAATGACTTCAAAATTGGCTTTAGTGCGCACACCATCTAGGTCTACTGTCACTCATTTCAGTATACCAATTGGTAGGACTCTGGGTTGGTTTGTCAGTTTCAATTGAACAGGTGAATATCCTAATGTGAGCTTTCCCATGCATTTACATGTCTTCTTTGGTAATACATTAACTTCAGATCCTAGATCCAATATGATGTCTCCCATATTGAAATCTCCAATGTTAGAATTCAGTCTAAACTCCCTACTTGTTCTTGCTCTTGTATGTAGGTGATTGACTATTTTTAGTTCTAGTTTTCCTTCCGTGTCGATGCTACATTTTTATAGAATGTTTTGCAATATTTTCACAGATGATGGATCACTTAATACCTTTACACATGATTGCAAAAATCATTTGATTGTACTTACTTGTCCCATGGGTTGCATTTTGTTGGTATGATCCAATAGCGGAGGCATCTCGTACTCGGGTGCTTCCTTGATTTGTTGCACAGTTGAAGTCGACATCGTGTCTTCCTTCTGGAATTCTTGTCTTGCTTCCTTAAATATTTCCTTCTCGTTCTGCGTGTCGAACTGTTTCCTTGGTTCGGTGTTCTTCTTCACCCATTGATTTTTTGCTGGCTCTTGTCGGACTGCATCGTTTCCTGTTTTAGCTCCTCCGCGAGTAACTATGTTGATATTTCATCCTTCATCCCTTGCTTCGACTGAAATCCACTGAAAATTATGGTTGTTATGGTTCCTCTTTTCCTGGATATTTACTAATAGTGTCACACATTCCTCTGTATCATGGTCCGATGCGTGACAATACATGCAAGTTGTTGGTGGAAGAAGACATTATCTTGCATAATGTCCTAGTTGTTGACAATTGTGACATACCATCGATCCTCTACCTCATCTAAAAACTTTTCTGGCTCGTCCTCCACCTCTGTAGCTTGCTCGATCTCCTCTCGGCACGTTATATTGAGGTGCCTGATTGTACTGCATGATATTGTACTGAGGTTTTGTTGCGTTGTACTTTGGTTGTGCATTATTAAATGGTTGTTGCACAGTATTATACTGTTGTTGCGTAGTGTTGTATGGAGCTGGAACTGGATTAAACTATGGTGTGGATTGCCTAGTCATCATTTATGCCTACGCTCTATATGCATCTGATGTCCTTTCTCTCATCAGCTCCATAGTTCTACAATATTTTTCATCATGGACGAATGACTTGCAAAAGGTACAATATGAACTCTTTGGGACTGTCTAGTATTTCTGCATCATTGGGCAGTGATATGGGTCGTGACCCGTTTTCTTGCATACTTCACACCATGGTCCTCCTATTGGTAACAGGTTTGGCATTCCAGCTTCCATATACTATGCGAATGTTGGGAATTCGTTCTTGTGGTGTCCTTCCGTTATGCATGTAGTGTACCAAACAACTTCCCGTTTGTCCTTATTCTTATTCTAGTTGAGTTGGAATGTTAAGTTCTTCAAATCCTCCTTTAGTTCTTCAATGGCTAGATCTATCTGCTGGTACTAGTTTTCTTCCAGTTGTAGGGCTACCTGCAGAGCCTTTTCCTGTGTCTGGAATTTCTGTTGTTGCAATGGGTACTTTAAATGTGGTGGGAGTGAATTGACGAATAAGTGTTTATGTTGCATATCGGTCATGAGATACTTCAAATTTCCTTTTAAACGCTTGAATCGTTGGTCGATTTCCCAAACATATTCTCCTGGTTTCTGTCAGATTTCTATCATCTCATTCATGTATTGATCCTCTGGGCTCAACTTCTAGAACTCATTTATCAATAACTTCTTAATGTCTGCTAGTGTCCTTGTCGTCCCAAGGGCACTGTTTGCGTCGAGACTCATGTACCAGTCTAGTGCGTGGTTTCTTAGCGTAATAGATAACTGCGCAAGTTTGGTATCTTCATAAGTGATTTGTTTTTCTTCCCAGATCTTTGCACAAATGAGCAAGTGTTTCTTAGGGTATTTTGTTGCTTCTCCTTGAAATTTTGGTAACTTAATGGTAGGATCATGTCCTGCCATTCTAAACATTGCACTACTACCTCCTCACAGTGTAGACACTTGACTAGTGTTGCTTGAACTGGCTCCTTCAGTTGTTGTTCCTTGTGTATATGTACTTTCGACTGGCTAACTGCTTATGAACTTCACTTCTCTAAACGATGGTGTTCTCTTTGGTGTATTATTCGCACATCGATTTATGGGTTCCACACTGACATTAATATGGATAGAATTGTTGCCTTCTCTTCCCACTCTTGGACCTCTCGTCTTCCTCTCATATGTTGCGTGCAATATTTCCTCAATTTGATCCACAGCCCGGAGATCCTCTACCTCTTCCTCATCACTTTCCAAGCCTTCCCTCGCGGCTACGAATCTCTTCTTGGTATTCACCTTGTATTGGTAGGGTACTTCGCTACGCGTCTTTCCAGTTGTCTCCATGACATGCTTGATATGGTCATCTTCCATCATGACTCAGTCCAAGGGTTCCTCCTTCTTTCCCTTATCCTTTCCTCCTTCTTTCCCTTATCCTTTCCTCCTTCCATTTCTCCTCTTTCTATCAGTGTTTACCCCCTTCCCCCATGCACGCAGGGTAGTTTAGTTGTCTGACTCCATTGTGAGTACACCTTTGTTATATAGTAGTATCTTTATAGAAGTATACAATGATCGAATGCACCTTATTCAAGGTCCTCGTAGAAACTCTTTCTCCACTGCGCTATATGACTTCACCGTGTCTACTGCAAACTCTATTATGAAACCTGCCACAATATTGTCAAGCCAAAAATCTACTACATGGGTGAATTTGTTGTTCGCTTGTTGTAACTGCTCAATCTATATTAGGGTCCAATATAACTGTCAAACCTGGTTCATTGCGTGGTTATCCTTAAACCTTAGTATCCACTCCTGTAATAAATGTGGAAAATCACTGAAAAAGACTTCATGCAAATTAGTAAGCATGTATTTCTCAAGATATTTGTGGGGTGTTATTCTAGGGTTTTTGTTATCTTTCTATGAAAACTCTAGCTCTTTGGTTCTTAGCCAAGTTTCAATCTCTGTTTTTGTGGGATTCCATGGTCTCAACATTCCCTTCTAATGGATCATTGCTCTCTGCCCTAATATTTTCTTGATTTGCCTTCGACGGATCTTCAACTTATCTCATCTACTCAATCCTCTCATGTTCCTACCAACGGAAAAACAACCATTTGTTGGTTACTATTCTCCTATATATTATCTGAGTTTATTGACCCTGAGTTCATGTCTTTAAGAGTTTCCAACAAATCCTCTAGAACTATCGGCCCTCCTGGTAAACTAGAAGGAAACACAACACACATAATGTGTTGTGCAGTCTCACCCGAGATAGATTTAATGGGTGGCTGCAATACTCAGGTGTTTACAACCTAGGATTGAGTGTGAGATAGAGGAACTGTATTTGGGACCATTATTATAACTCGAAAACACGATATGTTGTTATTTGCAAATACACAAGAAATATAACAACTCATTCATTAATCATAACCACAACAATTGAAGACAATAAAGAGATGCAGGCATTCATCACATAACACATATGTTACCGTGGTTCACCCTCTCCTAGGCTACGTCAACAAAGATTTGGCTCTCAGGTATTTTATTATAGTCATTTTGTCACTATAGCACCACATGCTTACAACTCTTCTCATTTGGGTAAGATCTATATGAGGCGGACTAGATCGCACTAGGCTCCTCAGCCTGCGATCTAACCCTCAAGATATACCCTCCTTTGTCTTCTCCATCTCAACAAATTATACAAAAATAGATCATACAACAAAATATTACAAGTCGTATCAGCCGATACATAACTAAAAATCAATAATACTCGGAACTGAATCCTTAACATCCCGAACAAAAAAAACAACCCTCTATGATACCTCGGTATCTATATTTGTATGCTTATGGCTCTTTAGTCGTTACAATACATTACCAAAACCCTAACCCTAACGTCGTTAGGTCTTCCTTTCATGCATGCATGTTCTTCCTCCTTCCAGCTGTCGCTTTCCTCATTCATGATTTATTTCCCAAAAACGCCTTTCTTTTCCACTTCGGCCTGGCTCCAACAACGTATTAACCGTAAGGGTGGGAAAAATGATAATAAACCCAAGGACAATAATAATAATGAGAAGACGGGTAGTAATGATGGAGAGGGAAAATGAGAAAGATGTAAGGTGAAGTTTCCCTATAAGATTTGCACAGATGATCACCTTACCCATTTATGCTCCAAACTCGCAGAAGCTATGAGGCTATTATCTCAATTGCCCACCGTGTTGATGGATCCATTCCCATATAATAAACAATTATCCTTGAGCTCCTCAAATGCTGGAAATGCGGTTGGTGGGAGTCAAAACCTGCAGTCGCAATATGGTGACCATTTATGTATCAATATGGTCGATGCGAAAGTTAATGTAGCCACTCGATCTCAAGGTTATAGCTCTTCACAAGTTATTCCTGGTCTAGAATCCCCTCCTCCTCAAGAGAAAAAATTACAGATTGAGAAATAAGAGCCACCACCTCGTATTCCAAAAGGAGTACTCAATCTCTCTACCCATAATCAAATGCTAGAGCTGCCCATAACTACTCTATTGTTGAGGACCTAGGTCAAACCCCTTGTGCAATGTCGGCTTTGGAGTTACTCCAAACATGTCCTTCATAGAGGAATGCCTTACTCTCTGCTTTAGGAGCTCTAGAACCCATTGGCTCAAAAGTTATCAAGTTTGACGTCACATATGTTAAGCCTCTCTTTCCTTACCATGTGGCTTTCCAAATCCACGTGGAGTACTCAAAGTATACCATAAAACGTGTGGTTGTTGATGAAGGCGTTGCTACGTGTGTGATGTCCCTGGTCTGTTGGAAAACTCTCGGTTCTACAACTCTTTCCAAGTCATCGAACATGTCGACTTATTTTGATGGTCATTCCTTCCGCCCTCATGGTATTCTCCCTGCATTTCCAGTCCAGTTAGGTGGGAATACGGTAGAGGCGGAGGTAGAGGCAGTTGATGCGCCTCTTGATTATAACCTGTTACTAGGTTGCAATTGGACTTATGCTACGATTTTTGTCATGTCGTATTTCTTCCGTACTCTTTGTTTTCCTGATGAAGGGAAGATCATGACGATCAATTAGTTATCCTTTGCCTGCTCCAGTCCTAATGCATCTCTTGGACTGTCGATCCCTGTGATCAACAATTCTTATCCGGTAACTGAGAATATCAGTCTCAGAATGTATTCTTCCCTTATGGGCACTTTTGACTTCTCGACACCGAGCCATCATGTTTATGCCATGTCCGGTAGGCCCGTCTCGACAAGGAGGTCCATTCCTTTCTGCACTTCTTATTTTAGTGACCCGTGGACCCTAACTTCCCCGACTTCGTCTTGGGAAGGTCAGTTGCATGCTGGGATGGCCATGCCACTATCAACAACAGAGATTGCGTATCAAGTTGTTCTCGACTCTTTTTTCGATCCTGATCCTGTTCCCTCGCCAATGGATGAGGAGGATCCTATTATTAGGCCCATGTGGGCCACTTCATTGTCTTGTTCATATGATTTCCTCGATGGGAATTTACCTTCAGACGAAGCCATCATCGAAGCCATGAATGGTTCCAACAAACCTTGGGATGATATGCATCACCGCTATTATTTTCTTTCAGATATTGAAAGAATCGAACAAGATGACTTTCGATCGACTTTGAGTGAGATAGTCAGTCACACCATAGTTCCACTTAATACGCACGACAATTATGCTGAAGGAAACATGGCGATTATTTCTCCTACTGTCATGATCAACATATCTCGTACCCCTGGCGAGGTTGAAAACATAAATATCGGTGTGGATTGTTCACCATAAGAAATCCTGATCTACACCGATCTCTTCAAGGAATTTCGAGATGTATTTGCTTGGTCATATGAAGAGATGCCAGGGATCGACCCTCATATTGTCGAACATGAGATTAGAACTTATCTGGATGCTAAACTTGTTTGGCAACATCTTAGAGTTTTCAACCCTCGAAAGGCCCCTACTATTAAGGCAGAGGTGGAGAAACTACTTAATGTTGGCTTCATCTACCCGGTTCCCTTAACCAAATGGGTATCCAACCCCGTTCCTGTAGATAAGAAGCAAGGAACCATCCGTGTATGTATGGATTTTCGTGACCTGAATAAGGCATATCCTAAAGACAACTTCCCGACACCTTTCATCGATCAAATTCTCGACGATTGTGTGGGAAGCGAAGTATTTTATTTTATGGATGGATTTTCAAGGTATAACCAAATTCAAATCAAACCCAAGGATCAACACAAGATGGAATTCATTTGTCCTTGGGGTACTTTCCCATACCGGAAAATGCCTTTCGGCCTTAAAAACGTCGGAGCAACCTTTTAACTTGCCATGACTTTCACTTTTCACGATCTTAAGCACACAGTCAAAGCTTACCTTGATGATCTTGATGTTCACTCTCATAAGAGAACGGATCATGCTACTCACCTTCGGCTTGTTTTTGAAAGATGTAGTTATTATAGAATCCAGTTGAACCCTCACAAGGGCATATTTTGCGTTAAGTCTGGTCGTCTTTTAGGTTTTCTAGTTTCTGAGACTGGGATCATGGTAGATCCACTAAAGGTTGAGGCAATACTTTGGTTTCCTCCCCCGTGCACAATTAGACAAATTCAGGGTTTACAGGGGAAAGCTAAATTTCTTCGTCAGTTTATAGCGAATTATGCCAATATCACTAAAGGTTTCATGCGCCTCTTGAAGGACACCCCTTTTATTTAGGATGAGCAAGCCCAAGAGTCCTTCGATGCTTTGAAGAAATTTTTGGTGTCAGCACCTCTGTTGAATCCTCCTGAATACAGTAGAGATTACTTGCTTTATATCATTGTGTTTGAGGACACGATTGGTATGGTTCTAGTTCAGGAGGATGATGAGCTCCATGAGCACATTATCTACTACCTTAGTCGAACGTTAGTCGGTCCTGAACTTAATTATACCCACCTTTAAAATCTAGCTTTGGTTTTCGTTCACGTAATCCAACGTTTGCGTCATTATATATTACTCTACAAGACTACCGTGGTTGCAGATGTCAATCCATTTCAATACGTCCTTACTCGACATATCATAGGGGGGAAATATAATAAATGGATTGTCATTTTACAAGAGTTTGATATCAATTTCGCTTCCGCTAAATCCAAGAAATCCCTAGTCTTCATGGAGTTAATAGTCGATTTTCCATGATTAGATGAGGATGTTATCCATGTTGATTCATTTATGGATGAACACATTTTTCTTGTCTCATGAATTGAACCCTGGTATGGATACATTGTTCTCTATCTTCAAACCTTGAAGTTCCCTCAGCATCTCTCATGAGATGACTGACGACGTATAAGATACCAAGATAAGAAATATACAATCGTCGATGACACTTTGTATCGCCAAGGAATAGACAATATATTACGTCGTTGTTTAACTCACGGAGAGGTCGAGTCTGTCCTAAACGATTGTCACAGTGGGGCTTGTGTTGGTCATCTATCCAGGTTTGTGACAACCCAAAAAAATTTGTGAGTCGGTTATTTTTGTCCTACTATCTTTAAATATTGCATTGAAGAAGTTAAGAAGTGTCACCCCTACTAGGTGTTCACTAAGAAAATGTGCTCGCATACAAACCCTCTTCACCTAGTCATTACCATCGGTCCCTTAACCAAGTGGGGGGTGGACTTCATCGATTGCAACCCAACTTCATCTGGGGTGAATCAACACATTATGGTGGTCGTCAACTACTTTACTAAGTGGGTTGAGGCCATGCCTACAGTTAAATCCGATGGGAAGACTACAACCTTCTTCGTATTCAATCAAATTATCACTTGGTTTGGTATCCTGAGTGAGATTGTCAGTGATCATGGAAGTCACTTTCATAATGAAATGATGGAAGAACTAGTAGCTAAGTTGGGGTTTAGACATGTTCATTCTTCTCCTTACTACCCCCAGGAAAATGGACAAGTAGAGGCTGTCAACAAGTCTCTCAAGACCATTTTGCAAAAAACTATCAGTCAGAGTAAGTTCGACTAGCACATCATGCTATATCGTACACTTTGGGCATACCAAACCTCAGTCAAGACTGCCACCAAATTTTCCCCTTTCCATTTAGTACATGGTGTGGAGTTGATATTACCTATTGAATGTGAAATCCCTTCTCTTAAATTGGCAATCGCGCTCCTACCTGACACTTCCAATCTTGAGCGACGCCTTGTACACCTAGAGAGTCTTGATGAGCAGCGTCGAGATGCCTCTACGACTATCGAGGTGAACAAAAGACGTGTTAAGGTTCAATACGATAAGTATGTTTGTCCTTTGTTGTACGCTGAGGGTGACTTGGTCCTCTTGTATGATCAAGCCAAAGAACCACTGGGGGAAGGCAAGTTTAAACCCATGTGGCACGATCCTTATATCGTGTGACATGTGTTAGAAAAAGGAGCCTATGAGTTAGAAGATTATGAAGAGAATAGGTTGGTTGAGCCCAGAAATGGGCTCTACTTAAAAATATATTACACTTTAGCCCCAGGCTTGGGTGGAACTCTCTGTATACTAATGTAATTTAGTGTATATATCTTTCTTCTTTTCGTCTTCTGATTTCTTATCAAGTTTTCACTTGGTTGACAGATTTCAACGGAGTCTTTGGTCTACCTAGGATTCGCAGACGAAGTCAGTCATCATACATGGAACTTGGCTTCCGCCACTTGGGTGATTTACTCACCCGAGGGTCCACTTGTGTCTTCAGGTGGCGTATGCCTGGGGGCATCCACAAACAATGTGGTTGAATATAGCATCGTTATATAACGTTTGCTCGATACTATCTCACATGGAATTTGTTCATTAGAAGTTCACCTGGATTCCCAATTAGTAGTATGTCAGTTGAATGATCGGTTACCGCGTGCATGATCCTACTTTACTTCGATGATTCCTATGGGTACATATTTTAGAAAGACAATTTGATTTTATTACATATTATCATATTCCTAGGAGTTATAATCATGTATACGATGCTTATGCTAATTTCGTTTTAGATTGGCATTTGTCACATAATTAAAAGTAAAGAAAACCATCTCATCAATGTACACATTGTAAAATATAAGTAAAGCCGAAGATCATTTTTATATATTTCAAAAATATGGTGTTTATAGTACAAAATTGGGGCTAATACCCTCAATACACATATACATTTGGTATTACAATATCCCACAACATCTACACCTGTGGCGTCGGATGTGTGTCATGGTAGCAAACCGTAGCATTTGCAAGATGCCGAATGAGTCGTACCCATGCCCCGGGTACACCAACCACCTGTCACTGCATGGATTCAGGAAGATCCTCTACCTGAACCATGGGAATCATGTGAGTCAAACACAACAGCTTTCCCTGCACATTTTGTAGGCCCCTCTCAACTTATCCTCCCTCCACCTCGTCTCCTTGGTTCCTCCGTTGATGTTGAGGGAATCCTTTTGGTTTTTGTGGACCCACATCTGCGTTGCACAAATATCTAGTCAATACTTAAGCACCATCCAAAAATATTTTTGTTCTACTATACAAAAATACAAAAAAATGAAATATATAAAAACTTTTAATGTACATATGTCATCGTAGGTAGTCCCTGGTGAGAGTGGCATGTATGGATCTTCTCAGAAGTCTATCCTTGCATAGGGATAGTCATCTAGGGAAATGACCTATCGCTTCCACCAGTGGAATAAATCCTCGTTGTAGGGTGTTGGCACCCTACCTCCCTTTCCGCCTCATTACCTCGGTCTACCATGCCATGGATGGATCATGAGGTCTTCTAGGAAGAATATAGACTCTAGGTCCTAGACTAGGAACCCGCTCGAAAACGAAACTGCATAGGATAGAGGAAAACCCAAAATTCCTCTTATCCCCCTGTTTTCACTCTGTCAACTGGCTCTTCATATTTTTCAGTAGTGAGGTACATCAGTAATACACTGTGGGTCTCATATATTACACTACATAGAACATAAGTGGCCTCGATGCCTGGTGCAATGAGGCCAAATCCATGATCCTGGTCAATAAAAGTACAATAATATTTAGGCTGAGATTGTTTATTGCCCGGATAGGGAGTTGAATCCCTACCTTATGAGTCCCTGCTACACAGTGGGCATCGATATACTCTTCTATTTTCATCCCACTCCCTGCTCCAAGTGATTTCAGGTTTACAACCTCTCCTCGACGTGATAGACCATTCAAAAAGTAAATGCCCTCTACTTCAATTCTCAATGGTTTCCCATCGAGATTGAAGCTTTCACTCTTAGGGTCCCGGTAACCCACAAGCATCTCAAGCAACCTCACCTGGGCTCTCATTCCTTTGAGCGCCCAAAAATTATACAAGCCACATATATTTAAGGCCATTTGGGCCCCCAGATCTCGATCTACAATAGCATCGACCTCCTCGTTCTATCTCTCTCTCTCCATTCAAGAACCATCCTGCCAAGGACAAATCAAAATTTGAGTTAGAACCCTTTAAAATCATTGTTTGCATGAATGTACGTGGCCGACTTCAATTACAGTCATGTGTAGGGCTTGATATATGCACCCTGTAGTTTACACAGGGGTGTATACCTTGTTGTATACACAACTTGATTGAATACAACCCGCGTACACCAAAATTTACATTTTGCGCCCTCAACAACTAAAAATTTGGGACCTAATTCAAAAATGTAATCCAATGGAATTGAAGAGGAAGGGAAGTAGATTTACCTAATCTAGACAATTGCTAATTTGATTTTCTAATGCTCCCGCAATCGTTGTTTGAATCTCAGGGGTATTTTGGTCCAATTTGCACTAGTTGGGTAAAAAATCAAAATGGTATAGTAATTTTCAATTTTGTTACTATTTATAAACTATTTTTACCCACTTTCTATAGTTTTAAGCCATTTTTTCACCTAATGGACTAATATAAAGGTAGATTGAGTTGGTTTTTTGCAGTTTTAACTGAGTTTCTTACGTATTTCAACGATATGTCGGTCTTTCATCACCACATGTAGGTATTTTCATTACCCAACATATAGGATAGGTACCCACTCCGTTATGAATTTTCACATTATCCTATAACTGTCACTTTTATGCCTTAGGTATGAACCCATTTGTTGTGACACAGAACCTTCCATCTGCTATAAGTCGTGTCATTATCAAGTGGTAGAAACTTACCGAACATGGGTGCCCTAGTTACATTCCCTACTACATTTTGTGCCTATGTAGAGATATTTTCCATAGGACAGCGAGTCCTTAATAGCTAATACATGAATTGATGTTGAGCCTCATTTCTCACTCATAAACATGTGGCCTTATACCCAAAGGACTCCCAAACGAGTTTAATTTAATCTATTTTCCAACTCGTCATTAAAAAGTGAAAAGATTGTCGAGTGATTTGTCCCTTTTACACTCGTTAAATTGGAATTGAAAGGTCGTGAGTCTTAGTTAAGCTCTTTTTTGACTCATTATCAAAAAGTGAAAAGATCGTCGAGTGAAATTGTGTTTTCAACACTCGTAAATTAGTTTTGAAAAGACGTCTATTTGGCACAATTTTATTCCTTTTTCACACCAAGTAGACTAACAGACATAAAAAATGACATTTTTTGGTGTTAAGTTGTGATTGCATCTCATGCCCTTGATTGTAGTATTGAGCCTATAGCTGGTTCTCGCTCTGTGTTATAAATTGTTTACCTTGGCAGTTTTTCATCCTCAACCAAGCAGATCCTTGTTTATATCCTTCGCAATTTGACACCCTATACCTAGGAGGGAACATTCCCCCAAGTGTCCATCTCCCGCATTCACTTCCCTGCATTGAGAATAGGTATGTTCCACTACTGGAACTAGTTTTTCTTACTTGTGACACTCATTTCCTCCTCTATATCATAACATTCATTTGTCTATGAAAAAACAAAAAAACATATGGGAGGGAAGGGAGTATTATCTTATATTGGCAACAATCGTGTCACAATTGAACAGAGCACAAAGTTATTGAGTCCATTCATCATCATAATTTTGGAATTAGCATGGCCTTAGGAAACTAAGCTCATTACAAAGTGTTCTCTATCGACTGGTTACTCTTCCAGTCCCTACAGATAATTTCATTGATGCCTCATGCATCTCATGGTTTTATCATCGGGTCTATGTTGTCGGATTCCTCCATATGTCTCATGCTATTGTTCAAAGGAAGTCTATCAACCTTTGTCGACCACTCCTCAGAACTCTTGACTTTGCATGTCGTCCATACCCTCAGTTTGTTTCAAAATCACATGATATTGTAGTCCTATCGCGCACCTTGGCCCTACTTTCATCATTGGTAGGTAACCTTGAACCCAACAGTTGACATTTCATCATCGGTTGTTGATTGGGTGGTTTCCCTTGTGTTCGACGACAAGACATCTATTCACACATTGGGATTTGTGCAGTATCTTGGATTCCATTAGCCTTATTGGTGGTTTCCTTGCCTTTGTCAGCAGTTTTCATCATTGGATGATATTCAGAGGGTCTTTTTCATGTACCACTTTCACTTGGCACATGCGAAAGACACATAGGGTCATTGGTTCATGAACATGTTCTTCATTCGATTTCCACCAAATCATGAAGCTCCTTCTTTGTACCTCATGCTGACTGATGAGAGATTCCTTAATGCTCTCTTTTCAGCGGGTCTCTTTCCATCAACTTCATACCATTTATTCTGGAAATGGGACCTAGAGTCTTATGAGTACCTTGAGGTTTGCAGTCATCAGTGGTAGTCTTTCTCGCCATCGAAAGTTGGGAATACATTAATGTCTCCTGATCAATGGATTCTTCAGGTGTTTGACACCGACTCCTTTATTCACACTTGTAAGAATGTACTTGGTGCCTTGATACCTACTTTCATTATCAGTAGGTTGTCTCACATTTGTTAACGGTATACATCAATGACCAGTAATCAAACAATGTCTCATTGTGTTCGACCTCAACTCCTTTATTCACATAATGTAGACTTGCACCCTTGGCGGATTGTGTAAAAGACTTGAAGACATCACTATGAGGCCACAACTTTCCTGAGTTGTTGCTTCCTTTTCATTGGACTAGTACCTATATGACTTCAGTAATCATGGGAGATCAGATTGTACTCCATGCTATACTGATATCTTCAGATTGGTTTTGAGACTGGTTCTACTAGGCCTTGTTCGTGACTATGATAGTTATTGGCATGTAACCACATTTGTATTTTCCTATTCATAGCCACAGATACTTGTTTGGTATATTTTCACATGGATCTGCAGTGTAATTTTATTAGTAGCCATGTATGCAAAGTCAGTGCAGAATGTAATGAGAAACTAGTTCGTCCAGCTGGTTCCCTACCACTCCACTTTTCGGTTGTTTATAATATATTTCAGCCAACGTAGATGCTCCTCTGACCTCACACATTAGGGGACATCTATTATAAAAATATTTTCCTCACCCTATGCAATATTGTATAGAGGGCCTTATTCAATTTCCCTATGCAGAATTATCTTCCCTATTGATGAAAACTAGAGACAAAAATACAAATTTTTCCACTTGTACACATCTTGCACACTATACAAAAAGCGTATATGCGGGCTGCTCCACTGCAACCCGTGTACATTGAGATTTGTGCCAGAAAATGAAAATTAAATGTTGGGTTTCCATGTCACGATAGGAGATCTCTGATCCTTGGCCTTCCATATACTGGAAACATTCTGACTCAGCCCTTCAGTTCCATTTTGAAGGACATAAACGAGCCAATTCCGAGTTATGGAAAAAGAGAAAGAATTCAAATTTGAGAGAAAAGTTACTCTGGAGAAATTATTTACTTCATATTGAGTCTGCATCCCTTTGTCCTTTAAGTCTAAACACAATGTTCAGCCCCCAAGCTCCTCCCTTCTTGATGAAGAACCTCATTGTCTCCCTTCTATGAGCTTGCCTTTGGGGGAGTATTGAAGTGGTGGAGGCTCAGCTAGAAGGAACTTAGTTTCTCGGTTCTAAACCATGTCGACACAGAAGTCTGTAATGTTTTCACTTTTGTTGATAATTTATTAATAGAAATACTATTTTCCCATCCAATTAATATCTTGCAAATATATGAGTTATTATCCATGGGCATATTTTTTATGTATATTGATGGATTATGCTATCTAATGTGCTAACCTTTTATATCACCACCATATGCTTGTTTTTCTTGTTTGTTGAGAACTTGTTGCAGGTATATAGCTTTGGGTCAAAGTGCTTAATGGTGGATATCATCGAACATCTGGATGAGGTAGGCCTCTTTCTTATATCACTTTCATATTAGTTTATATAGCATGTTGTTGGGATAGAGTTGATTTCTGCGGTCATTTCCATCTGTTGTGGTTGACCCTAGCCATAGATAGATTTTCCTCGTAACAAACCCATCAAGGATTATGTACAATGGTATGTGGTATGGATTGGGGTTTACTTCATGGGGTGGATGTCATTTACATAAGAGGCCATGTATGATAGTCAACCTCACAAGAGCCTTTGTAGAGGGAGAACTTAGGAAATGAAGTACCCTTTCCTCAACATTGTTTCATTCCAAACCCATGTTTTACCTTTTCTTTATAGATTTAACCATTTTTATCTTTTGAAACTTGATTTTCTAAGTCCTTTTGTAAGATATGCACTCATTTCATATGACTTGAAGTGATGGCCTCTTAGTGAGGGGGTAGAGATCATGCTTCTTTATTTCTTGGTTTTAATACTTTTATTTTCTTGTTTGTTTGTTTTCCCCACATTTTGAATTAGGGATTTTTCTCTTTATATATCATTATTTTTATAAAGATGCATTAGTCTCAGGCATTCAAGCCTCTTCTTCTCATGGGACTATGAAGTACAAATTTTTTTGGGATACATGTATGAACCTACCCAACATAAAGGACATGGATACAATATAAATGAAATATGTTATTCATGGTAAGGGATACCAACACATTGCCCCCATTAAGGCCCCCAATAGAAAAACTTTTCCCAAGAATGAAAACACTTAACTAGAAGATGATGATAATCACCAAAGTGAGACAATGTAAAAAGTATAAATTTGAAGCATCATGATTCATTATCCAATTCAACCCATGATATCAATGACTAAAATTGTCACTTGATATGAAGTGTCAGAACAATATACCTAAGTATATAAATACACCATGTTGTTGTGGCTACAACAACGCCCATAAATTTCGCCCATTTCAGGAGAAACTGAATGGGCCTCCCTTTCTAAACTTTTATATAGATATTATTGTTGGACACACCTACCACACTTATAGGGGGGGTGAATGAGTGTGGGGCTCTTTTTTCAAAACTTCCCTCTTACACAAAACTCCTTAATTAACATTCAACATTTATTTATTACCCATTGGTGTCATTTATAATCAGTTAAATGTGAACATATATCAGTAATATATCATCAACAAATCATCATCACAAGGAACACAAAGGACACAAGATGTATGTACAATTTTTTCTTTTTATTATGGACAACAATCTCAGGGTTTATTGGCAACAACTGAATCGAGTACAACTCTACAAGAGCACCATCTCTATAATGCAAGACTCAACTTACACCCTCAGCACCAATTGAGATGAGGCAACAATCCTCAACAGATATCAATCTTTCAATAAGTACGCAACCTGTCAGTAGTGCATCCCGCGTGTGCACGCACTCTGGCTCACTACAACATGCGTATGTACGCGTCTAGTGTATACAATAGCCTGCGTATACCTTCTGAGTTGTTTAGGGTTTATTCTTCAATATCAACTCAGATCGTCTACAACCAATCTGTTCTATCTCTGACTGTCCAATTTGACCACTAGCCAATCACAACATCTCCAAGCTCTCCAATAGCTTGCTCATGCTTCACAATAGATCAATATGAATGTTATCTCAAACATGTATAAAAAACTAGTATACCATAGCAATCATGTCACCACTGAATCCAAAGAGTACTGCTCACCCCATCAACCAAATCATCCATACTGAACCATATCATAGAAGTCATACCAAGAATGCCCTAAGCATTCACAACCTATAAAACAATGGTATCCATCAAGGTAATAATATAACCATACCAGTGTCTTAGTGATAGATCTGAGCCCATAGAATGCAAATATGGAACCTGCCTCATCATCCAGGAGATTGGCACTAGTTTAAACACAAGTCTTCATCATTCCATCCAATATACGTGCCCTATCCTCATACAACCCGTGTATGCATGCTCCCTGGCTCATTACAACCCGCGTATACCTCAGAAACTAGGGTTTCTGAAGCTCCAAGATTTTTGTCGTCAAGATCTCCAACATTGCCGAAACTTTGATGCGTCCATGAGATCCTCCTCTCGCTTTCTTCCTAATAATAGATCTTCAATCATGCTCAAGAGATACACATCAAATATGCTCAAGAAATAACTCTCCATCAATACTCCAAAAGATATTCTCACAAGAAGCTCTCCATTGATCCACAAAAGGGATTCTCTCAAATTGTACAGTTCACAAGAGATACTAGCATCTTATTTATACTCTTCATCTTCTAGATCACTTAACCCAAATCTAGGTCACTTAACCCATTTCTAGGTTATTTAACCTCTTTTCCTTATTTTAGGTTTAACCACTTTCTATGAATAGAAAGTTCTCCAATACTTTATCATTTAAATATTCCTTCTTGATTTTGTCACTTCTCTTTATTATTTAAATAATCCATCTTGACTTTGTCACTTTACTTTATCATTTAAATAATGATCTCTTCTTTTAGAGCACTTTGACTTCTTTGACCATTTGGGTCTTCAAGCCAACACATGGAGGTCCTTCAACTTCATAGGGCCATAACTCTCAAACCGTGAGGAGTTATGTGACATTCCACATACCACTAGAAATGGCATGACAAGCACTATCCATCTAGGATAGTTTCACCAACAACTTTATTGATATTCATATCATTATTCCACATACAAGCTACTGGATCATGTTGTCATTTATGCCAATGGTTTGATTGATTGATGTCATTGATTGATGGCAAGTGATTGATTGATGATTGATGTAATATAATATGTGTTGTCCTTGATGAGAATTCATAGATGAAGATGGATCAATGAGTTGTCATTGATACATGATGAAGATGGATCGATGTGGTTTCATTGGTATATGATGCATTGTTGGAAAAATGTATAGATGACTCATTATTGTCTTATCATGAT
>SNQJ01S0093682.1:16591-32193 GCA_010110895.2 Picea sitchensis | reverse complement strand
CCATTGCTGTTTACCCCCTCAGCAACAATACTAGAAGTATTGAATCCGCTGGGATAAACGTTTCTCACCAGTGATTCCAAAACGTTGTTTAGATTAAGCTGGAACGCGCTACCGTTTCTATATTCATATTTACCGCTATTCCCACAACCGTTCCAAACGGTGGAAGTCTCCGGATCAGCTACTGCGAAGCGCATACGCGTACATACACTGAGTATAAGTAACACAATGCTGATTAATGGTTTAATCTTCATCGCCATCGCAGGACAGGGCATGGCCTGGCCTGGCCTTGGAACGCCTTCTCTTTTCTAACCTGACTGTAGCTGCTCCTTTGGCCTTGTAAAGCTGAACCTTTTTTTTCTTTTTAATATGAATGCAGTTGCTCCTATAATTCAATGTCTTTGTAAAGTTAAAGTTCTAGAATTTATTTGCCAACGCACAGTGGATTTCAGACACCGGCATGCCAACGCACAGTGGAAGGTGTGGAATATTGAGACTGTAAAAGAAAATTGGAAGCGTGACAAAGTTGCCTTCTGCTGGAAAATATTGAAATAAATTTGTTATTGCCAAAAGAGGGACCACTCTCTGTCCTAGGGTTTCCGTTTCCGGCGGCTGTGCACACTTCAAAAGTAAACTAAGAGTCTCTTTCGCTATTTTATTTCTAGATATATATGCTCGCCTTTACACGATCTCTCAAACTGTGAAAAGAGGGACGGCTTCCGTATTTAGCATTTTCATTGATTTTTTTCAAACTAATCTTACTATTCTTGTAAAGCGACTGATATTGAGATCAGCCAGAGCAGTTGGTAAAAAGCCTATATGAGAACCAAGGCATAATTTATCTACGACTCTTTAAATCAGTGTTTGTATTTTAGAATGGTAGGTAGGTAAATTGAGGGTTTTATAAGACTTTACTGTAAAAAATCTATAATTTGAGTTTGTATTATAGAACGGTAAGTTGGTAAATTGAGTGAGGGTTTTATAAGAATTCAAGGCAAAAGATTTTAAATTGTTTTTATTTGGTTAAGAGTTTGTTTTTTTTCTGACTTAAGGAAATAGGTTAATGATTTAAGATCTCAAGTTTTTGGTAGGACTTAAAGAAATAGGTTAATGATCTAAAATAAGAAGCTTTTGGTAGGACTTAAAGAAATAGGTTAATGATCTAAAATAAGAAGTATTTGGTAGGAATAAAAATGTGTAATTGATAAGAGTGAAAGTCTGTCCCCACTCATCCTCCACTGATTATTTTAAATGGTGTAGTTTTTTAAAGTCAAGATACATTCATAGATAACAATGATTATCTCTACTATTAATTAGCTGTTGGTGAACGCAGAAAGCTACTATTAATTAGCTGCTGGTGAACTCCGAAAGGCGGGGCTGTTAAACTTCCCGCTTAGTTAAAAAAATCTTTATTAACACATGAAAACGCAGACATGGCAATAAGTTAGTGAATATAGTAATTTTTAAATATGATTAGATAAATGTAAAAAAGTAAACATATAAATAAATAAACTTTATAATTCTCTATATTACAGCTAAATTTCAAACTACACTATCCTTGGAATTGACGTGAAGCCCCCTCAGTTGACATGGAGGGTCCCTCACATTAGAAGTAAGTTGTGTTCCTCTTTGTTGATGGACATGGGTAGGGTTTTTTAATATACAAATGCTCACGATGACGTTGGAAGGGCGATGCCCATACGGGCGTCGGTGAAATGTTCACTAAATAGTAAATAGTTTTTTTTATTTGTTTTATTAAATTTAAAAGGTATAATTTCATAGCTTTTAAAGGTATAATTTCATAGCTTTTTATTTGTTTTATTAAATTTAAAAGGTATAATTTCTAGGTGGCATGGTTGTAATCAATAAATTTATATTAGAAGATAGCAGCTAATAATAACTATGACCACTACTAATTAACAATTAAATTATGATAAGTTTTTAAACTGTATGTGGGTGGGGAGCATTAATAGAAAAAGTTTATTGTGGGTGGGGGGCATTAATAGAAAAAGTTTATAATAAACTTTTTCTATTAATGCCCCCTTATTCCTGTTGTTGATAAAGATGGATAGTTTTTGGATCTAAATGCTCATCATACGGTGAAAGTGCCATGCCCATCCGGGCGTCGGTGAAAGTTTTTTTCAAGGTTTTTAATTAAATTTAAGAATAATATTTTCATTAAAAAATAATCCAATGAAATGCCAACTAAATGGTTTTTTTTCCAAATTTTTTATTAAATTTAAGAATTATACTTTCATTTAAAAAAAATGCAATTTCATTTATATGATTTAAAGAAATGTTATGGACATGAATAATTTTCGATATACAAATGCTCAGGCTGACGTTGGAATTGCGATGACCGTGCGGGCGTAGGTGAAAGGCTACTAAATATTTTGGAATCTTCCGTTCCATTCGAAGTGTCAGATACAATTTGAATAAAACACGGCACTGTAATGCTCCTAGATGAACTTGCGTGGATGTGTTCTCTTGCTTTACAATTCCTCCGTATATTAAGTCAGTATCGTGGCAGTTAGCTGTATTATAATCACAGTGGCAATATTCTCTCTTTTAATGGTCATTGTCTCTATTGCAATAGTCTAAATATTTCTAAAATTTCTCCAGCTATCAATTTTATTTAGAAATTATCAAAATTTTAAAATAATTAGTAAAATTGTAGATATAAATATTCTAGATTAAGATTAAATTTCTTAAATTTTTCCAGGACACTAAATTTATCTATATATTTAAAACTACAATCCAAATAATAAAAAATTACAATTTCATAAATAATTAAATTACTCAATTCCAATTATAATTACCAAAAAATAAAAATAAAACTCTAATTTTTTTACTGGTCCATTGCCCACCTGTTCTTCTTTAAATATTATTATCGTGCTTGGTGTATGATGCCACTAATTCAGGTTGCATACATTTACCTCGTTTCATTGACTCTAATTTGTACATATGAATAAAATCAAATGATTACTTTAGAATGGCTCGGCGGCTTAACTAGCGGCTTGAAATAATATGTAAAGTTAAGTGATGTCAGAAAATATATGTAATCCCCTAATCATAAACCTTTCCAATCACCAAGTTTTAGTGTATTAAAATGTTTTATTTTAAACTTTTTATGTTTTGATTTTTTAGATGATATATTTTTGGTTAATTTTGTTTGAAATTTGATTATAAATGAGTGAATTTGTAGATTTGAGTGGTTAACTTTGTTTAATTCTACTTTTTCTGGATTTTTTTAGGAAATTAAATTCAAATTCCAAAATATAATTTAAACAACATAAAATAACAATTTTAAAATGAAAAATGCCAAAATTTAAATATTAAAATACTCAAATATTTATATTACAAATATTATAAAATTTAAAATGAAAATTATTTTTCACCTTAATTTTTGACTAAGAAGACAACTACTTTTCATGCTTTTGACTAGGAAGACAACTACTTTTCATGCTTGTTAGTGACCTAGACAATTGTTCAAATGGCTATAGGTCCTTGATAATACTATTTTGGAAATCACATTAAGAAGTATTGATAAAGACTCCAACCCAGCGTGGTTTTCTATAAAGGTTTATAGAGGCTCGTCCCAAAAGGCAATATACAAAGTAATCAAACTAATTTGTGGCTTGTATTATTTTTGTTTAGGGAGGTGACACTTTTAAATTGTATTTTTCATAAGGTTGAAGAACTATTTAAAAGGTTATCCCATTTTTGAAAATGTTATTTTGGTAATTATATAAGGAATTAGTTATCAATGACTTATTAGTATAGGAAAATGATCTTAGTCAATACTATAAGATTACATGGTCAAAGGGACCAATTTAATCTTTTTCCATTGAAATGGAGAGGGTGACTGCAAGAAGTTAGTAGCCGAAAAAGTAGTAAGGGCATGATTAAGAACACACACTCGTAGGAACATGTGTGCGTTTGTTCTTATACCTGTAGTTTTGGATATGGCCGAACCTCCACGCGGTTTGTCACGCAGGTTTAGAGGCAAAACCCCATGCAATGTCTTAAGAGTGGGTGCGCAATCCTAAAAATGCGCAAACGTTCTTACTAATAAAAATATTTAAAGGGCTCAAGCCCGATTTGTGCCCATTGTGCACAAATTGCGCTCATGTTTCTCTCATTGGGCAAATATATATATTGGAGCTAGAGAGGAGCAAGAAAGGGAGGAGGGGGGCACCGTGTCTAGGTATGTTACATTTTTCTTAATTTTAATCCAATTTGGTCATTCCAGTTTAGTATTTTGCTCCCAATAATCTGAATTAAAAAAAATTGTAATTTTGTATTTTAAATAAAAAAGGAACCTAATTTACATGCCATGAATTTTAAATTGATATAATACAATGGAACTGATCCAGGTGGATATCGGTGGCCACCCACCTTTTCCAACTGGCTCAAAAAAACTTTTTGGCGATTTTGGCAATTTACTATTTTTAGCAGGTTTTAACTTCCAGGGCCATTTTGAGGGCCTAAATGAAGGTTTTTCGAGATCGAGGTTCTCAACAATAGACAAAGGCATAATTGAGCCCCCAAAATGAATCTCCTCGACGATATCTTTCCAACAAGCTATCATACGCCTAAAATGGAGATCGTATGCAAAAGTTATGACCCCAGGAAGTTGATGTACTAGCTTACCCAAACGGGGCCCACGTGACTTTTGGTGCTTCATCTCCTAGAGTTAGGTTTTTGGATGTCTAGGAATTTTGACATTCTTGTTTATTGTAAAAAGGCCTTCAGAGCCTCATTGTAATCATCTTCTCGCGAATGCGAGTAGCCATCACATCTCTTCTCAGAGATAAGTTGCCACCATTCTATCGAGTCTTTCACTCTGTATTTTATAGTCTTTGTACATTTATTTCATTAATAGAAATAGTGTATTACTGTATATTTGTGTTTATGGTTGCATCTATGATATATTTATGTTATATTATTGAATATATGCGATATCTCTGTGCATTTCTTTCTTATATCTCCGATCTCATTTCGTGCCAAAAATAATCCGGATCAGTGGTATCAGAGCAGGCTGCTCTTGATCGTTTTTTTAGTGCATGTCCCCGACGAGGTCCGAGTATAGAAAGTTGGGTCTCGAGCTTGTCTCTCTTGAAGACAATCGCTTCACATGGAAGTAGCTTTACCATCTCTTCTTCGCAGATAAGCTGCCACCATTCTATCGAAGTCTTTTCACTCAGATTTTATAGTTCTTTTGTACATTTATTTCATTAATAGAAATAGTGTGTTATTACCGTATATTTATTTATGGTTGCATCTAGCGATATATATTTATGTTATAATATTGAATATAGCGCGTATATCTCCGCATTTCTCTTTATATCTCGATCTCATTTTCGTACAAAAATAACTGATCAAGGGTAATGAGCAGTCGCCTTGATCGCTTAGTGTATCCCCGACGAGGTCCGAGTATAGAAAGTTGGGTCTCTGAGTTGTCTCTCTGAAGACAATCGCTCTCCTCGCGACACCCAAGAAACCCTCAATGGCGGAAGAAATAAAATGACGGAGCAGACGATCCCATTAATCTGTTGCTTGAGCAAGCTCTCACACGGCCGTAGGGACGAAATGATGGAGAATTTTGCCCACATCCTTCAACGCCAATGATAGCATCAGCGATTCTCATCAAGTGGCCACTTTGAGGCACCTCGCCTTTCAAGGTACAAGTTAATTTGATATTCTTGTATTTGAAGGACGAGCAGATGCGTAAGCCCTAGAAAAATGGTTAACTCCGCTAGAAGGTTATTATTTCTCCGCTCACAATTTTTCCGACAAATAAAAAGATCACCTTCGCACTCCTCAAATCTCTCCTCATGTCAAACATTGGTGGAAACTTCATCGAGAAAAAGTTCCAATAAAGGAGTCTGGAATATGGGGTCGATCCCACTTGGGATTTTTGTGATGCGGTAAAAGAACAAGATACTCGCTGGAAACAAGAGGACAAGCATACGAGATGGACCACACCGCTGGCAAGAGGGGCCAAGTAGTTCGAGTTCACCAATACCTTCCATACTCAGGCACCATCGGTATCAAATATTCTAAGCAACATTTGGTTTTGAAATACCGTAATTTTCTACAATGTATACACATCCAGACCAAAATGGATTTTTCCGGACATCTCATCACCTCGCCGCTTATCGAGCATGTTGTTAAAATTGAGCAGAAATTTAAGCACTGTAACAAACGTGGAATTGGTCTACAAACTGGCAACAACCAAAGTGGGCGACAAAGACGGCCCTAACAAACGATCTCTCGAAAACCAGTCCCAAGCATTACGTAGGAAAAGAAGGGTCACGGAAGACAAAGGACACTGGAAAATGGTGTGATTTCCACAAAATCCCACAACACCGATGAATGTCGCCAAATCAGCCATTGGTGGTCGATCAAAGACAAGGAGTCAACCCCTAATTCAGAATCTGATCCAAAATACCGGTTAAGGACGTATCATTGATCGACCCCACCGCTATTGTCGTGACCACAACAATTCTACGAGAACAACCAATAGATCCCTAAGAGGGGAGTTCCTTTTCATTCACAGATGTGGATGAAGGGGACCCCTCACAGCATTTTATTGTTGATAGCGGAAGCCGTAAAACCTCATCTCAACAGAGGTTGCCAAACAACTAGATTGTTGACAACACCAATAACTAAACTACGCAACATCGGGTGGTTTTGGCAAGGATGAGATCTCGCAGGTCAATCAATAGTGTCGATTGTCATACAAAGCGATCCAACCCTTCAAGGATGAGGTATATGTGATGTTGCCCCACCAGATGTCCGGTGGATGTTCCCTTGGGCCAACCATATATGTGGAGACGCCATGTCGTTTATGAGTCTCGCCGAATCTCCGTAGTTTCATTGTTACTTTGGGGGTCATCTCTACGGAATAATTAGAGTTGGGTTTCACCACTGCTCCACCTAAAAAGTGTCAGGTAGTATCTCATATTGCAAAATTCACCTTCTTCATACAATCTGTTCAAAAGGAGAACAAAAGGATATTGCAACCACTACGCCTTTGCCCCAAGCACCTTCTATCCATCATAAGCAGGTCGACAAGATTGCAAAAAAGTGTAAACATTCCTTCTTCATAAAATAATATCATGTATCCATACTATTTTAAAAGTTCCAACCCTTCCAACAATAAGTTCTCAACATCCTTCCGTAAGCTAAGCAACGCAACGTCTCGAGTAAGACAAATAGCTCACCAAGATGCATTCAACAAACACTTTTCCTTCTCCTGAACTCAACGCAATGGAGCACCATTTCCTTTCCTAAGGACAGAGGACTAGATCCAAGTGGGATATCGGTGGCCACCCAATCTTTTCCAACCGCTCAAAACAACTTCCTCGATTTTGGCAATTTCATCATTTTAGTAGGTTTTAACTTCCTGTTTCATCTTTTGAGGGACTAAATGAAGGCTTTTCAAGATCGAGGTTCTACTGATATTTGAAGGAATAATTGATCCCCCAAATGAATCTCATCAATGATACTTTTCCAACGAAGAATATAATACCAAAACGGGAGATCATATGCAGCAGCACCCCGAAGTTGGATAAAAATTAACTTACCCAAACAAATATTCACATGACTTATGGCGCTTCATCTCCTAGGGTTAGGGTTTCTTTGGATGTCTAGGACTTTGGTGCCCCTTTATTATAAAAAGGCCTTCAGAGCCTCATTCTAATTATCTTCTTTGTGAATGTGAGTAGCCGCTACATCTCTTTCTAGATAAGTTGCACCATTCTATCGAAGTCTTTCACTCTATATTTTACGGCCTCTGTATTATTTATTTCATTAATAGAAATCATGTACATCAGAGACTGTTTCTATGGTTGCATCTCTCCTGATATTTATGTTATATTATTGAATATGTATGAGCATCACAGTATTTCTTTCTTATATCTCCGATTTCATTGCATCAGCCAATCCTGACTGGAACCCAAAGACAATTTAAACTGCTAAAAAGAAAACCAAGAAGATCAAAACCCCAACCCACCACCACCATAATGTAAACACTGAAATTGATGCGAGGTTGGTTATATTACAAACCCTTGAGAAACAATTAATGGAGACTAGAGAGCCTAGGAGAGTCTCCCTGACCACTTCTTTGGACATCATTATGTAGTCCATTGTAGGTGCCCAAGGGAAATTGACCTCTATTTCTTATTATAGGGCACAAATATATGAGTATTATAGCACTGGTTTGGAAAGAAACCAACTCAAATAATTGGGCATTTCAAAACAACAAATATTGCCTATTTTTAGGGATCCTAGAAATGGATAAGAACCACCATTGACCAGGAAACGCATATCCATTGATTCATCGTGATTCATCCCCAGATTAGCTGTCAAACTGGATGGATAGGGTGGTACATAGATTTTGTTAAACCTCCATGCAATAACAAGAAGATTCCCTTATATTTTCTGAGAAAATAATGTGCTAAGTTTATTTTGGGTAAGCAAGTCAACTACTTTGGCACAGGACTTCTATGGTGGGTCGAGGGTCCCGCATTGTGACCGAGCATGCTGTGCATGACTTCGAAGTTGGTCCCCTTACATCCCTCGTGAAGGCTCCCACTCGCCTAACATCCCTCCTATTGCGTAGAACTTGGTAAACAAGTACACGCACATATCTCATCATTGACTCAGAGTCTAGTGTAGTGTAAGCACATAATAGCTTTGTTTCACTATCTCAACAAGAGGTGCCTTCCAGTGACATTGATAAAGGAGTTGGAGTGTCAACATTCACATGGGAGTATAGTGAGGAGAGGGCACATAGACATAGAAACCACCCATGTTAACCTCATAGATGCTCGAGTTGCCAGTAGACATGCTATGGGCCTATAGATTCAAGTGGACAACATAGTTTCATGGAGGAGGCTAGTATCTTAACCCTCTCTATGTTCTTCTTCATTGTTATAGATTTATTTTGTATTTTGTATATTTATATAGATATTTGACTGTATGTTTTTTTGCAGTTGTTGCATCCCAAATGCACTCTCTACTTCTATGGATGCATCTGTGCCTAGCCCCACCATTGATGCACCAATAGAGACATCATGTTCATTATGCAATCTATACACACAGGTATGTATCACGTTTGATAGATTCAACATAGTCATTTCTTTATTTTATGACATCCTCAAATTCTTAATGTTCTCCTCTTGTTTCTACAAGATTTGGCACAAAGCGATGCCAGGGATTTTCCATCTAGGATGAACAAGTCAAAAACATCACAAGTATCATGTGTAAAATTAAATATCGTATAATTATCAAATTCTTTGTAGTTTATGTTTTGAATTCTACTATTTTGAAAATTAATAGTTCAATTTTATTCATGTGTATGCAGGTCGTCGATATTTTTGATAGGTATAGTAGTATTGCACCACCTAGGCATCGAGGCGTTTCTTTTGGGTTGCCTTTATCCAGGAATATGGTGTTGGAATCACTTGTACAAACTATGAGGGTCCATCACAACCCACATGTCTACCACCCACCCCCACCACCACTTTCAACCCATTGACAGACTCCACACAGTAGAGGTTGTCTTGGAACATGTTGTACAACTTAGTGCTAGCATTTTCCATTGAATCTCTAATGATGCCCCGATATAGGGATGATTTTATGATGAAAAATTTATTTTTAAATGTGTAGAAACCTTGGAGAATCTTACTAATCCTTCATATGCCAACTATAAAATGTTTACCGATATTTTATATAAAAAATTCAAATTCCTCTAAGGATTTTATATAGTTTTGTATAAAATTTTACGCATTTTTAAAGTAAAATAATTTTATCCCATAGAATTTGAGAATTTCATTTTAGAATAAGAATCTCTTTTGAAAACCATGGAAAATTAGCCCATGAGCGAAATCATCCCCTATTTTATCCCCTAAAATCATCCTTGATGCCTAAGATATTCATGGTGGCATAATGCATTGATGATACCTTTGTGTTTCATGAAATTTGTTTACGATATTTGTTTAATTTTCTTGACTTGATTCTTATAATTGATGCATGGTGGCATCGTAGAGAGATTGGGGTCACAGAGGAGGGTAACACCCTCACAATTGATAGTTTCATATGCAGTGAGTTGTCATAGGTTAAATTACAAAGTATCAATTTGTATGTCTATTAATTCATTGATGAAAAAACTTATAACACTATTTATAACACTATTTATTATTTGAGCAGTCTCCAGAGCATCAAAGCACGCTTAGGCCTAGAACCTCTCGAGGTGCATCCTAGAGAAAGAGAAGAAATATAGATTTCCAGGATTCTCTTGAGGGTGGCAATGGTCAATGATTGGACCAACCACTGCCATTTTGTAGTTAGGCCACAATATATATGTTTTTATATTAGGGCACTTGTTTTCACTTTGTATACTGGGCATGAGTTGTCATTTTGTAAAAAATTTACAATTTAGATGATGTTGAATACACACACACACATTCTTTCATGGCACATTTTTATGAATCTCATTGTTTCACATTTGATGTTGATGAATATACGACTTTCAAAGTGTTTGAATTCCAAAGTGTATGTGAATTTTATGTGTATTATTCATTGATTTTTTCCTAAAGTGATTATAAATACTTCAGTTACACATTAAGGAATAGCTATGGTGGGAAAATATTGCTGGCAAGCAAATCCATAAGTACTAATGGTTCTCAAGTAGTATCGTTTGGTTAATCAACCATTTCGTATCTCATCATCAATAGATCATTCCTTTTCAATTATTTGCATGAATGTTGTGGGTATCCATATTCTAACTCAACCAACAATATGGACTACCTTCTAAATTATTTCCATCTAAATCCAATGACAAACCACACTCAAATAGTGATCACTTGAAAATATTGTGACCCAAAATGACATATTGCACAATTTCATTATGTTAACTTCCTCATTTATCTCTACATAATTGTAAATCACCTAACAATTTCAACTCAATGTTATTTAGGGTACACACATTATTCCCCTTTAGATGCATGACATATAAAATTATTCTATTTATGTGTAACTCTTTATAAATGCCAAAAAGACTAGTAAATGACTCATTAATGCACATGTATGTTTAGATTGTGTAGTGGGTATAAGGAAACATTTTGTTCAACCTATAAATTATTAATAACATTTATTCAATATTCCATGATGTCCACTAAACTTATTGATTTTTGATCAATAGAACGAGAGAGTTCACACATGGAAACTAGATCTTAGAATGGCCATCATTTTCCACCTACAAATAAAGGTTTGAGGTTACATTTCATGACACACTATAGAAAGTGTAATGCTATGCTACCAAAATTCCTCCGTGGAGACTTAAACCATTATTCTTTTCCCCCTCTTCACCATATATGAGATTTTATTGCATATTCCTACCCAATTTTGGGTTAGAGCACACACAAGGAGACAAAGGACCCTCCCAAAACCAATCCAAAAAACATGTTGATGCTATGCCATACCATTGTCATTCCTTTCCAATTCATTACATGCCATACCATTTCCATTTCCACTCCATTATTAAACCTTTCCATGCCAAGCCTTTCCAATCCATGCCATGTCATTCTCATATTTCCATGCTCTTTCCATATGTCATTTCCATGCCATTGTTATGCCTTTCCAAGATGTCATGGCATGCCATTCCATTTCCATGTCATTGCCATGTCAGCATACCTATCTCCCCTAGCTTGTAATTAATCATTACTTATGATTACCGTGTTATGGCATATGAACAATGTAAGTGTATTATTTTTTAAATTGCCAAATAATTGACCGTGGGGGTGAAGCCTTTGAAGTATTGGCCATGACATCACTAGAGGAAAGAGTGAGGGAAACTATAGAGAGAGTTCATTATGTCAAAATGACCCAAATGGAAAATTTCTTTGTCGAAATAATAAGCCTCATCCCGACCCCAAGGAAAAAACGGTTAATGAAAGAAGGAATAGTGGTTGAACAATCAACTAAATTGAACAATCGGAAGAATGGATGGTCTGATGAGGAGACAAAAATGTCAGCTCTCACTACCACAGAGTACATTTTCCTGTAGGCCCAAACTGACCAGAATTTCCTTCTGACCGCATGAATAGGACATGTCCATAACCTCCCTGGGGAAAATGGGAGGGTGTGCAAGAGAAGAAGGATTCAATAGAAAGAAGAAGAGTGGGGGAGTGGCCTCCAGTTCAAGAAGAACATAATTTTAGGTTGTTCGGGCTGTGGAAGTAACCAGAGGGAGGAATTTCATCTCCGAGGAAGAAAATTGTTGAAAAGAATGCACGAGCACGTGCAATATAAAGATCAAAGAACTGTGATCATAGAAAAGACCCAAAGTCCATACTGGAGAAAAAGAGGATCACGGGCTTAGTGTTGGTCGAAATAAACCCAGGTTGGAAGGAGAGGGCATCAAGGGACAATTTAGTTGTGAAGGGACTCCCTTGCATAGAGGAAATCCAATTGGGAAGGCGTCTGATCAACCCCGTGGAGGTCTGAGTTCAGTGGGGAAGAAGGGATACTTATACTTCTTCCATAGAGGTGGAGAAGAGGTTCCTGACAATATCTTTCTTGATTTTGGAAAGAGAACCCAAAGAACCTGACTTGAGAAGAAGGTCTCCTAGCCTGACACGAGGGAGCACCTAATAAACCTAGTAGAGGGTGTGATAGAGAGAGATCTCCGAGAATCATAATCTTCCTCTAGTGATATAAATGGCTTGGAACATGGGTACGAGTGATAAGAGTGAATGCCCTCCTCGAGCTCCGGGGCCAAGTGGAAGCAGAACACCCCGCCGGGCTATCTAATTTTCATCAGAATTTTAATAGATAAGTATTTCATAGACTTTGTAAAATTGAATTAAAATGTTTGATTGAATGCATGCATTTGCTCTATACAAATACATCCTTGATATTTAGGGATGATGACATATTATTGTATCTTGTTTGGATGTTAGATAATTGTGAGTCCAGTGGTCTAGCCGACTAAATATTTTGAGGTAGAGTTTGAATATTATCCTCTATCAATGGTTTTCTGCTTACTTCTATCTAGAAAAGGAAAACTATCAAGAAATGGGTTTTTAAATGACTTTGGGGCATAGGCATTTGGGATCTGTCTTGGTTAGAGAATTTATCAAAGGGATTTCTCAGGGATCAATTCCACAACTAAAGAGTTGGGAAAGACTCTGTAGTACCATTTGGGTCTGGTCGATCCCTCGAATTTCCTTTCCCTTCTATAGAACTTGAGTACTGTGAATGGAAGTTGCTTCCTTAAAACCAGTCTTCCAAGTGACCATGGGCTCATGCCCATTGTCTTAACTAAATCTTGGATAAGAGTTGGGAGTGTAGATGGAGGCTCCTGGAGACTGTCATTCCGAAGTGACGTGGCATGTTGGCGTCACCTAGGGTGACATGGACCCATGTTATGCATGTCACGTGTCATCCTGATTTGTGATTTTCATGGAACTTATGTGTCAAATGGAACTTGACACGTGTCACTCGTCGATTGGGCCATGTGTCATCCCTGTCTTTTTCCACATGTCATCCCTTGGTGCATAGTTGCTTGACCTAATGGCTAACAGGACCTAGGAGTTCGAAACTCCGAGAGGTTTAGGGTGTTAGAACATGTGCTCCAATAGGGCCGAAGGGCAGAGCCACGTGGCAGGACTTCGAAGCTTCAAGACTCCAAAGGATTTGCGAGTAAAGAAAGGTGGTTGAAAACTCCAAAGCAACAAGTGCCAAAGCACCGAAGTTTCCCTGGCGTAATGTCAAGCTCTGATAGGACAAGCCTGTGCGCATCATGGTGATGTGGCATGTTTGTATAGCCCTACATGGAATCATGGGATTGGACATGAATTAGGCATGGGACCCCACCCCTCTAGTAAATTCCAAGAAATGGGTTGAGAGTGAATGAATATCAGTCGTCAGATCCAAGAGTGGATTAAATATCCACCATAGATTCTGGAGTGGAAGGGACTCGAAGACTTCGGGTCTTCAGGAAGATTTAGATATGTGCAAAAGAGTGTGGAAAGGTTGAAGTTCGAAGGACTTGGTTCTAGTGTCAGTCGCGTGGTAAGGTAAAAGAGGTAACAAGAAGCACTAAGGGTCTACGAGTGAATAATACTGTGACAACTTGGTAGAGACTTTCCCTGCAACTGTCCCTCTAGCGGCCATGTGATCGCTAAAGGATGACGACCGAGGTCGAGTCCGTTCCATGTGGGGTGGTACGAATGGGGTGGAGACACGTGGGTGCCACGTGGCCATTGACCAATGATTCCTGAAGATATTTGGAAGGCCATAAATTCTAATTCAGAGCTCGTATTTGATCATAGTAACAATCATTGGAAAGTTCTTAATGAGCACAAGATGATGGAGGTATCGGGAAGAGGATTTGAGATGGTTGATAAAAAGCGAAAAAATTATACCCCATCCCTTAAAAGGATACCTAAGGGATTGGGTGTGTGACAAAGTGGTATCAGAGCAGGAAACAACACTTGGCCTACTTGGGCTCATGAAATATTCAAGTGTTTTCTCTTTCATAGAAAACTTTAAGGGAGAGGGAACCCTACCCTACCCTACCATATCTAGCATAGCATGATTCAAACATGGGATTGGATGGGCCAGAGAAAAATCATAAGACTAGTTTACCAAGGCTAAGATGAGCCTATTGAGAGTATTACTATCGTATGGAAATTATCTACATAAGTTCCTTGAGAAGAAGGATGCAGATTAAAATTCAATTGGGATTTTACCCAACAAGATTGAATCATGCTAGACTGTGGGAGAAGAAGCCTATCATTTCTTTTGGGAAATGATAGTCAGTCCTACAAAAGTGGGATTATGCCGAGGGGCATTAATAATAAAACTTGGATGCAAATGGTATAAACCCATTTTAAGGAATACTGGCATGAACATGTATCATGGCAGTTAGTTGTATTATAATCACAGCGGAAATATTCTCTTTTAATGGTCATTGTCTCTTTCCTAGTAGTCTAAATATTATATTTTCTTAAAGATTTCCAACTATCAATATCAATTTTATTTAGAAATTGGTCAAAATTTTAAAATACTTAATGAAATTGTAGATATAAATAATTCCCATTACATAATATAAATAAACAATAAGATAAGATAAGAGTTTTTCAGGACACTAGTTCCATCTATACATTAAAACTACAATTGAAATAATAAAAAATACAATTTCATAGATAATTAAATTGCTCAATTCCAATTATAATTACCCCAAAAAATAAAAAATAAAACTCTAGTTTTTATACTGGTCTGTTGCCCACCTGTTCTTCTTTAAACATTGTTATCGTGCTTGGTGTATGATTCCACTAATTCAGGTTGCATACATTTACCTCGTTTCATTGACTATGATTTGTACATATGAATACAATCAAATGATTACTTTAGAATGGCTCGGCGGCTTAATTACCGGCTTGAAATAATATTTAAAGTTAAGTGATGTCAAAATATATATGTAATCGTGACGATCCCTTGTGCTAATCATAAACCTTTCCATTCACTAAGTTTTAGTGTATTAAAATGTTTTAGTCTAAACATTTTATGTTTTGATTTTTTCAGTTGAT
>SNQJ01S0093681.1:10007-32193 GCA_010110895.2 Picea sitchensis | reverse complement strand
CAATCTCTTCTTACCCCTGGCTGGGGTTTCAACATCCATCTGTGGGCTTTGAGCCCCCATGAAGGTCCGAGCTAATCATTCCCTCATGTGTACTTGTCCATCGGGCAAGGTCCTGCAGAAACAACAAGTACGCCCTCCATGTGTTCATGAGTCACAAGGATCATAGCATGTAAATCACATACAATAATTAAATTACCCAAACATGTGCATCAAACCCCCCTTAACCCCAAACAAATGCTCAAAGATGTTATGCAATTTGACAAGTTAGGTTTGGAGAGGGTCTTAGGGTGTCCTATTGGGCTAACCTCTCTTAAGTTTGGGGTGTTTCCCAGGTGGAGTCTAGTCCAAGTCATGTAAGTGTATGAGGTGGCATGGGGTGCATGTTATAAGAGGGAAATGTAGAGTCTTACTCGTGGGTGCCTTTGTGGAGGGCGAACTACACCTTGTCATGAATGCAATTGTTTCCTAGCCCATTCATTGCCTTTTATTCTTAGCTTTATTTCTTTTGATCTTTTTCTCTTGTGCTTCAAGGAAATAGTTGAGGGCCACTGTCCTGGCTTGATGACCAAAGATTGACAGCGTTATCCACAAACATTTCACAGAAATGAGAAGGCTGGCTCGTGATGAGACCCCATTTCTCTTGGCTATGCCACCAAGAGCCACTACCCTGGTTTGGTGACTAGATAGGTGGTAATGTCATACCGCTACATGCCCATGGTTATAATAGGCCAGCTCGTGATGAGACCTCCTATCCTTCAACTAGTAACTTGAGTGTTTATGTTATCTTGTGGGTCCCCTTTTCTTACTGAGAAGCTTTTCACTGCTTTCTTGGGGATCCTTGGCGAAGCATCTCGAAGGTTTCAAAATTGGCTTTTAACTCTTACCAACTACTTTTACCCTCTTTGCCTTTAGCCCCTTCTTCCCACGAGGTAAGGTACAACCCTTCCTAGTGTAGCCAATCCCAATGCCCAAACACGGATAGGGTAGATGGAAGGAATAACGATGGAAAGTGGTAAGTATGGAGGGAACGGACGATGACTTTTCACAGATCCACCCAGTAGCAACCCATCCTAAAGGGAAATCAACTTACTAGGGCACCATGTCACCCTTCCAGGTATGAACGAGGCAAAGAGCATAATTTCCAATTAAACGTCATGAAATGAAGAAAGATTCAATACAACATGTTCAAGTGCTTCAAAAATCAGAGTGATGCATACCATGTTACCGGACTCATTACCTCATGGAGCAAGACTCACTGCTACTTCAGGACCAGGCTGGTGTGATGGATATTGCTGCTGGTGATACGTGGATTGCACTAAAGAAAAGAGGGGCCCTCCGGGGCCATGCTCAAGTCGTCTGGCTCTCGAGACTCCATGTCTAGGACTCGTGGGCCTCGAGACGTGATCTCCTTAGTTATCCCTAGGCTAGGGGATAACAGTGCAAATAGAATGTTGCACACTACATTGTTTAGGTAGAGTTCGGGGTACAACCTTTTAGACTAGAGGTTATTTTTAGGTTGGTTTCTTTCCTCCCCAGAGTCTGTACTTTCAGGGATTCAACATCAAGTAGTGATCGATACTCCTACCTTGCTCTTTGCTCATCAAAGGCCATTACTTTGATCAACCTCACAGGGTAGGTCCACCCTTGGTTCCTTGAGGCTTCTTTGCTATTATAGTCCATTTCCATCTCTCTAGATTGTCTTCCCCCCTTAAGCTAATTTCTTGATGTTCTTGGACACCTTTTTCTGTCAAAACAGGACGTGAATAAGGTGATCAGAGTGGACATCTACTGATAATATATCTAGGTCACATGGGTCTCACCACCTGAGGAGCTTCCCTCCAAGATGACTTCTCCTATGAGCACTTTATAGAGATACAAGATGGCCTGATCATATGTTCGCAATATACGCATAAGCACTGGTAGCATGCCCTCAAGATCCTTTTTAGATAGTTCCAGTTATTCTTGCATAAATTTTGGATTGAGACCAACCATCACCTCTTGTAGCCAGATAGACTATGTCGACTATGTCAATTACAAGTGCCCAAGACCGAGGAGCATTTTATCTTTGCATGTTCTTTCTACTACGAGATTAGAGGGGGATTTCACTACCTCTTTCGGGAGTTTGGTAGTTCCTTGTCTACATTTTTCTGATACATTGACCAACAATGCATCACTCTCTTCATGAGGGAGGCTTTAGAGCATAGATATAGGGATCTTTTTTCCACACCCAAGGTAGAGGCTTTCTGGAAAATCCACTCATACGTCTTGGTTATCTCGATGGATCGGGGCAACGAATGGTAGGGGGATACCCAACATCCTCCAATTGACCCATCGAGCTCCAGATAGGTGAGATATCTTATCTCGAGTCGATCTGCTCTCCTAGTAGATCTACCTCTTCGATTCCCCTGAGGAGTTTTCGCTCCATATCTCACGAATGCACATAACTCATCCCTAGGTATTTAGATGGTCCAACAATAGACATATCATGTTAGAAAGACTCAATGAAAGATCAACTCTCAATGGTGATAAAGCTTGGCACCCCTCATTCAGAGTAGCCAATCGTCCATCCAGAGCTTCTTTTCCTTGGCCTTGGATGTTAGGAGAGTGGGGCGCACTAGCTCTTGGGCCCCCCCTAGGATCATACCACTAGGCCCTATTAGCCTTGACCATTCCCTAGAGGACATCATTTGCCAATGCATTGACAATTTTACTTTTATTGACGAATAGGCCACTAGTGCTTGGAGTTCTTGATATCCTTACCTTTAGATCTGAGTTTCTGAATGATCTGTGTTTTGGACCTTTGGCAACCTACTTATAACTTCCATCTTTTATCTTGTAGCTTCCATTATCACTACCCACATGCTTTAGTTGCTAGTTACTTCTTAGCTTTAGTTTATTCACTGTAGGAGTTGATTTGGACTGCCACATTGTACCCTTCTTATTTTGATGTACTATTTTAGTCCCGCTGACCTATTTTTGGTTATTTGTTGGACATTAATATACTTATCTCCTTGGGTTATGGAGTAACTTGCATGTTTCCATCGCTACAATGTACACAATAGCTAGAGAAAACTATAATTTTGTAACCTTGTTCTTGTGCCAAGAATTGATTGTAATTGAACCTGTTACCCACCAAGTTGCACTAAGATGGACTTGCAGTTGAGCCGCCAAAGATTGAACAAGCACTTGTTCAAAATTCAGAGTTTAGAAGTCAAGCCGGCCATTATGGCCCTTTTTCTACTTTTTTACTGCATTTCCATACCCCTGTGGGGAATTGTAATAAGATGAAATTTAGCATGATGAAATTGTAAAAGGCTTAGCCTCCTAAGACTTAGTCATGAGTACATTACTCTAGAGTGTTTTTTTTTACTTATTAATTATTTGTTGCTTGAATTAATTTTAAAGTGAATTATAATTTCTGAGTTTTTTCACTCATTTTCTTCCAAAGCTGGAGTATGTACTGATGGTTAGGCCTTAGCTTGGTCATCTAAGTCTAGTGTCTAATGTATATTACCATGCTAATCATCGTCCTAAAGTCTCATGGAAATGCGCTAAGTCCCCCTTAGGTTTTTTAATGTTTTATGCAAAAATAAAATTTCCCACAAAATCAGGATATTTTAATTGTAAATAAATCTTAAGTTAAATAAGTGGTACTAGGAGGCATTATATGCCTTGGGGGTATTCGTTTTCACACTCAAAATACCCACTCTACCAAAGTATCCACTTTGTGAGTGAAATTAGTGATTTCTAATCACTTAAAATTAATTTTACTCACAAAAAGTAAATAAAAGACAAATAAAAGACAAAAAATCAGCAATGCTATTTTTTGGGAAACATGTCGTGGACATGTTTTGAGTCAACTCAACCTCTCTTTGAGTTAACTAGGCCTTGTTGGCATCCAAGGAGTTGTGGGTGAGTTCTAGGTTGAGTTGTCAATAGATGAGGAGATCTCCAAGAGGAGGTGCGCCCCCCTCTCAAGAGGTGGCACACCCATGAGGAGAGGTGCCTATCTCTTGAGAGGTGGCAACCTCTCCCTCCTCCCATCTCCCACACATGGCACTTTGTTGGAGTTCTATGAGAGGTGGCAGCCATGTGATAACACTTGGCTTCTCTTTCCCTCACACATGGTGTGCCCTCCCTGTCCAAGTGGTGCGCCCCCCTCTCTTGGAAACTCCACCCTCTTTGCTATATATTGGAGCTTGCTCTCCCATTGTAAACTAGATTTTGGAGACCTAGAGTTATGCTGTTGTAATGCTTTCAAGCTATTGTGGAATAAAGAATTGAAGACTTTGGAGGTCATTCTTGTGGTGTTGTGCAAATGTGTGGATGCCATTGTTCTATTTTGGATGTGTTGAGGTTATGGTAAACTTTTATTTTGCAATTTCATTGTTAATTTATCCTTGAATAGTAAGATATTAGTGAGCTAGTTTGCATTGCCAAATCTTATTTTTTCTAGCATGTTTAATCTATGATCTCATGTTATTCTAGTTTGATTTACATGTTTTCTAGATTTTATATGTAAGAAGTGGGTGCACCCACCTTTAACAAAGTATTTTGCAGGAATTTTTCAAGTTTGCAGGGCCTCTAGTTTGAAGGAGTGGAGAGCTCTAGTTTGAGTTTCCAACGCCTTCAAATTCCTTCTACTAGAACGATTTCCCTCTACAATACACCAAGAGGACTCCACAACCCAAAGGTCTATTTCCATCCGGCGCTCTTTCTCTCTTTCTCACAAAATTCCTACTTCGCTTTTGGTTACTAGTTTGCATGCAAATATTTAGATCTAAATCCTATTTTAAATCTTTAATCATCTAAATTAGCATGCAAAGAAAAGTTAGATCTAGAATGCAATTTCATCTCATTATTTAAAACTAGATCTATCATAAAAAATTCTACTTTTAGCAAAGCTATCTCTTTAAATTTCTAGAGGCTAAAGGGTAGATTTCTTTCGAAGTACTTTCAAATTCATATTTGGCATTTTAAGTGCCCTCTTACTTGCTGTCCCGAACAGCCAATAAAAGTCATTGAAGAAGTCCATTATTTGGCTTACTTTAGTGTTGTAAATTGCTAGTTTAACTTACTTTTTTGCTTAGAATTTTTTACTATAAGATTTGACTTTGTCCATAAGTTGTCCAAAGTGTTTTTGGGCATCTTTTGGGCTTGTTTGCTTGCTGATTTTTGTAGGTTTGTGAACAGCCAAGGGGAGACTGCCAGATTTTGGCGGATTCAGAGCATTTGGGACCCCTAGGAGCACCCCTTTGATCAATAAACATTTCTGAAAACTTGTAAGCTTGGTGGTGTTGTTCCTATAAGGGACCACAAGCATTTCCCAAAGAATATTGTAACCTCTTCATTAAAATCAGTGGGCCACATAGTCCCCACCCTTCCTTCCCCTTAGGGGGAACGATGTCTTTTGTGATTGTCTCAATTCTTGCAATTTTGGTTTATGCCCACAAATATCACTTAAAGAAAGCTAAAATTAACCATAAAATTTATTACAACACCGCAAAACATTTAGAATAGATTTCAATTTTTTAGATTAGATTATCTTAGATTTCATTTCATAGAGTAAATTTCAATTTGTTAGATTAGTTTCAATTTCAGCATTTACTTTCATTTTTTCAAAGTTGGCAAATAAACCGATCCCCTTAGCTCCCCCTAGTATTGTTCTTGGCCCTTTCTCTGCGAGCTTATCTTTGGAAGTAATCTCATACAGAACGGGGGCTGGTCAGTGCAAAGTAGTTTTAATAGGAAAATCTTTAAGTTGCTATTGCTTGATTAGAAACACAAGAGAGATTGTGTGCGAAGTCAGACGGGCCCTCTCAGGACATAGTCCTCCTTGTGTTGGACATCTGACAGTCTCTTGAGCTATTGTGTGAAGTCAAGGGGATATCCTCCCTGTTGGACATCCACATAGTTCAACCTCCAATTTGAGGGATAGCCTCTTAGAGGCCAAATCTAGATTAGATTTATTTTCTTGTACCAGTTTGCACACATATCACATAGTGACTTGCACTCACAACAATCACTCCACCTAAACAACTCTCAAGAAAATTTTACAAGAACACTTGCAATACTTTTCTTCAGTAGCATTATCTTACTATTGGCACTGGTCTCACTACATTTACATTTCAATCCTTTTACCTCAAGTAATTACATTTCAAGCATTTCCTTTATCTTGAAGTAATCTATTGACGAAAGCATCTCATTTTCTTGTATATTATTGAATGTATCTTTTGATAGTGAATGAATCATATATGCTGCTAGATTAGATTGTTATATCGTACTTGCTTTTAATAAACTCCTAGATATCATTTATTGTACCTAGTTTTGTTCAAGCCTTAGATTATTTTCTTTAGGGACTACCCCCCTTGGCTTCGCTAGGAGTTGGCCTAGATGGAGGAGTCGAGGATCATGTGACAACATCTTGACTTGAGACTTGCCCGCAAGGACACACTCAGTGGATTGAAAATTTCTTCCTCGTTACCCGAGGTATGTATAAGGCGACAATAGAACCAATGGCATACCACTCTAGGATTCCTAGAAAACATTCAGTGGACTAGAATCCTCCTACCTACACTAGAGCACTAGGGGGGAAGGAGATTCCTAAGGAACTGTTGAGCAAAGAAGGGAAAGACATATTTTTGAGGGATTGTTGAGAAGAGAAGGGAAAGACAAATTTTCGAGGGACTGAGATGTAGAGAAGGGAAAGACAGATCCTGAGGGACCAAGATGTGGAGAAGTAAAGACCATCCATGGCGTTGTTTTTATTAAGGGGAAGAAGGTCCAAGCTAAAACTGGGTTATGGAGTAACCTGCATGTTTCCATGGCTACAATGTACACAATTAGAGGGGCGATTACCATTTGAGGGGGTAGAGCTCAAGCTGGCTTGTGGCTTTTATGGTGGCCTTTATCATTTATAGCATATACTTATGTAGCAACTGCATCAACCTCTGGGCCTTCAACCCCTTCTTCTCAAGAGGGAATGGATCATGACCCATTACTGAAGTTTGGTACACTATGAGAGGCTCCGGGATGGAAAGTGTTAAGTATAGCGGAGAACAGAGCATTACCCTTGTGAGGGTCCCCCAGTAGTACCCCTTTTCCCTAGGCGGTGACAACACGGGACTAGGGCACAAAAGGTGACCACCAAGGTGAAACAAAACAACAAACACAATTTCCCAAGCTAGTGATCCATTATCTAACTTCAACCAAAGATCCTCACCTACATGCCCAACACATTAAGCACAACACTTCACATGAAAGGACTAACATACCTCATGGTGACGCTGACTTACCATCTCCCATACATTGGATTGCTATGTAATGACCTTGGTTGATCTGTAGCTGTAGAGGCAAATGAGGGGGGCTGCTGGGCTGCTATTTGTGGACATGTTGATCATCATCATGGTCAGGATCATTGTCTCCATTGCGGGCCATGAGACATGATCTCCTCTAGTTACCCCTAGGCATGGGGGCGTAACATGCCATAGTCCTTATGAAGATGTCCACAACGTTTACATCCTCAATGTGCCTCCTCAAAAACCTTGTGCTGTTGGGCATTGACCTCCTAGATGCTAACCTTCTATCTTAGCTTTGACCTCCCAGATGCCAACCCTTGGCTCTGATACAATATCAAAATTGCACATACACATGTTGTAAGATACTTGCAAAGATAGATTTTTTTTATTATTATTCATTGTTTAAAAGTCAATACATAATGATTTCTCATGAGAGATATGTAAGTTAGACAATGACCCACGTAAGAATAAAATGCCATGTGACTTAGGCAGTTAAGTTACTTTACTTTAATAACTATTCATAACTTTAAAGTCCTTAATAATACATGATATGACCATTACTATAACATTAACTCTCACCGGATCTGCAATTGATCTTGTTGCAAATCCAATCTGAACCGTGAAAACACAGATCCTAGATCAAACCTTGGTGGATCTTGTAACATAGCCTAGAATTAAGTTAAAAACTATTACAATCAAATTTATTTTCTTTCAAGGTAATTCTTTGTGTTGAATTTTAGTCAGATCTATTTTTTTTACATTTCAAGCATTATCTACTTATCTCACATGATAAACCATCTAATTGGCAGAGTTCCATGGAACTTCTTTGTAGGCACCTGAGTTGCTTGCCATTCTTTTTAATCGAGGTATGTTATCTTATGTTTTTATCAATATTGGTTCATGACTAGAAAGAGTGGATTCATTTTGATATAGAAATATCTTAGCGTATGGTTGGTCTATTAGTTACTTCTCTTATCGCCAAGTATGGAGTGTTTCCTCTTTTGTTACTTTGAAACTTTTAGTGTTCTTTTGTGAATAGACATTTCTTGTGAAATTTACGACTCGAGAGCATCTCGAGTAATCTAAGTTACTTTAAAATTTTTTTGAGTTCCCAACTGGGTCATATTTTGGAAAAGTCTATAAGAATAATAATAATTGCAACTAACAACAAGAACTTGTGAAGGTTTCCCACTTTGAGAAGGGTTGATTTCTAAGCAAGAGGAAATACTTCCTTTTTATTTTGACATCTGGAGATGATTATAATTGAACCAATAAGATTCTGTTATACTAAAAGAGATTTTGAGGAGTTAATACTATGAATGCAAAATAATTAGAAGATGCATTGATAACATTATTACTTTATTTTCTGAATAAAATGCTTCCTTTAACTATTAATATAATCAAAATATGCTCATGGATGGCATTTTATACAAAAAAAGCAGTCTGCAAATGCAGTCGCCACAAGCACTAGCAAAACTCAAGGTTGGGCTGGTTAATTACTAAAAATGCTCTAATGTCCTGTTACCCCTCAAATATTTCAAGATGTTCATTCCAGCATAGTACTGTCATCTTTAGGGGTATTTCCAGCACATTTTGGGACTGACTGTTTTTTTTACTAGAGGAGGGTGCTGTTGCTCTTAGATGCCAGCTGTCCTTGTGTAGGATTTGCTTGATGAGGAAGAAAAGCCAGGAATGTAAAAGTAGTTTGCTAATTGGTTTGTGGGCATACTGCTCATATGGAATGAGATTTACTTGGTTATAGGGCAAGCATGGATCTGAGGATGAGGAGAATTTGGAGTCTGTTGTTCATTACATACAGATAAACAAGTTTCTAAGTGATGTGCAAGAGCTGGGCAATTGGCTGAAGCATTGGGTGTCTGTGGAATCATGGGATCAAAGAAAGTGAACCTTGATTATTGGCACCTAAATCTGAACAAGTTGGTTGAGCATTTGAAGTCTAAAGATGGTGCAAAAGGATTCTCTGTAGCCTTTCATGGACTAACTGTGGCAGCAGGCTTCTTTTTCAGGGGACATCGATTTGCATTAGAATATTAGCTTCAGAATGATCTTACAACATCTCTGTTAGCATGCCCAAGACCATCTCCCAGATTAAAGGTGGCAGCTGTTTGATTGTGCTGCTGTAAAACACATCTTTCAGGTTACCTTGTAGCCGAGTTTAAAGATGAAATAAAGGTGATTCTGTATCAAGAGAGCAAAATTTAAGATCTGAAAGACAATGTAACAGTGGAAATTGCAAATGTACAGGACAAAGGAAGAGGAACACCAAGCTTATTAGTGTCTCTTTTACAAGCAGTTATAACATGATTGATTGGATATTGAAGAAGGGGCATTTCAACTCCTGTGCACAGTCCAAGGGAAGTCCAACAAAGCTCATTAAAGCATACTGCCTAAGTAAACAACCCTCATCGCTTTGATCATAGGGTAACAGCTGTCATCCTAACTAAAAACATCAGTTCTCTACTGAGATATGGTACTCCTGAATCTGCCATCTTGGAGTCTTGTATGCAGTTTTGGTGTGATGATTTCTGTCATAAGTACCTAGCACTGCTGAGAGCTGAAGGAATGGTGTACTAAAGATTCTTTATTTGAGAGGATGCTCCACCATATGTGGCCTGAGTGAAGGGGTAAAAGAGCCAAAGATTGAGTGCTTTTGCCAGCAGCTATGGTGCTAATATGCAGTCCGGAAAGGGGCACTCACACCAGTAGTTAAACTCTCAATCACAGTATTTGTAACCCTGGTATAGATCAGATCTCTGTACATTTTCCAGCAGGCGAAAGAGTCACATGTTTGAAGGCATATTCTTTCAAAGACAGCCCAAAAGGAGGACGACTTGGCATATGGTTCATTGAAATGGGTTGCATAAACTAGGAGTGTCTTACCTTAGAAAGTATCCAATGATCAAATAAATAAAGACATGGTCAAAGCACCCGTCTCGAGTAAGCGCCCTAGCTTTGGGGAGTTTATTATAACAAATCCTTTACGATCAGTGATTCTAGCACATTCTTATATGAGGTTTGATTTGAGGAACATTCCATCCTTTTTTGGAAGTTGGTTAAGCATTGGAAAAAGAGCTCACGTTGGAGAGGACACCCTTGGTCAAAGTTAACATCAGGCACATTTTCCAAGGTCAAACAGCCATATTTGGAGAAATGCCCAGCCTTGAAGGATCTCTTAGATTCTCTCGTGCATTTTAAATTGTTGTTACTTGGAGAGAAATATGGATCTAAGAATTGTTAGTACTTTATTGTTATTTCTAGGAGAAGAAAGTGGATCTAAAACCACTTATTGCTAATCTTGGGAGAAGTTGTTGAGGAGGTTGGAAATATAGTATTTTATTTCTTTCCCTTGGAGAGATTTGTGGATCTATAGGTCATGTTATCCCCACTTTTTAGGGATAACTAGGAGATCATGTCTCGAGGCCCACAGGTCCTAGACATGGAGTACCAAGAGCAGGATTGACTTGAGCATGGCCCTGGAGGGCCCACCTTTTCTTCATTCATCATCTTTTGTCTTGTTAGCACCAACAACATCCATCACCATCAGCTTGATCCTGTATCAGAAGAGGATCTTGCTCCATGAGGTAATCGGTCTAGATGTCATGGTATGTGTCACTTTTGATCATTGAAACCTTTAAATATATGCATCTGATTCCTTTTATCTCTAACAACTGCTTGGATCTTACATTAGCCCACTTGACCATGCTTGGGGAAATTGACAGGCAGGGAGAGGTGTGAGTGCCCTAAGCGAGAGCACACTGTGCCCATAGGTTTTAGTTTTCCACAGGGGTGATTTCTGAAGAGCCATCATCATCCTCATCATAGCACCAGTACATCTTATCTCGGCTCATTTTATCCCATTCCCTTATAGGGCATTAGGTTGACCCTATTTCTTGAGGTTGTAACTTACCTCGTGGAAGAAGGGGCTAAAGGTACAGAAGGTAAAAGGCAGGTTGATAAAAAGACAAAAACCTAGAAATAAAACCTCGAGATGCTTAGCTCGAGGATCCTCGAGAAGGCGGTAAAAAGTCTCTTAGGAAGAAACAAGAGGGACTTGGAAAATAACAAAACAAGAGACCTAGTTAGAGGATAGAGAGTCTCATCACAAGCCAACCTATTAGGCCAGGTACTTCTTGATATGGCCATTGCCACCATCTGATTTTACCACTTGAACAATGACAACTGATTGCATGGCCAAGGGGAAAGGGGTCTCATCGAGCCAACCTTCTCATCTCTGTGAGAATACTTGTGGGTAGCATTTGTCATTCACAGTCACCATTGAGTGAGTGTCCTGATTTAGTTCTTGAAGATGAAAAGAAAGAGAAGAAAACAAATAAAAGAATAAACAAGAAAAAGAATAAAAGAAAGGCAAGAATGGGCTTGGAAAAAATGCATCATGTGGTATCTCACTTTCTACAAAGGCACCCTGTGGGTAACATTTGTGCATCATAGCCCTCAACGCACCCACATGTATGGGCATCCCCTAGCTACATCACCTCCCTTACATGGCTTGGACAGATCTTCCTAGAAACTTTCCTTTTCTTGTGGACTAGTCCAATAGGGGCCTTGCCCTTCTCCAATCTTGTATTGTAGGTTTTATGTCTTGGGCTATTGAGTGATGTATTAGGGGTTTTATGCATATGTCTAATAATATTGATGATAAGATGTGATTGACATTGCTATCATCGTTGTGACTTATGAGCCCATGAGAATTAGCGTTTGATATGCGAGGACCATGCCTGACGTACATGTACCATTTGGACTGGTATGCATGGGGAGATGACCAGTTCAAACCTCCATGGTGAAGAATACCGGATGGATCGCAGGACCCATCGAGGCGACAGGATGGAGATGGATCAGGCCTTTGCACCGGAGATGAAGGGGACGTTCCATCAGGGGCACTTTGGATGAGCTGGACCTAGAAGTTGACCCACTTGTAGTGGAACGTTGGCTCCAAATGACGGGGCGTCACCGAGGCTTATGGCGTCATCATGAGCACATAAAGCCGGATGGACAGGGTGGTTGGTATGTGTGGCAGTTTGGAAGAGCCAAGGAGGGCTAACGTTTGGCTTTGGGATCTTTGCCGGCCCTAGAAAGGGCTAGCGATCTCCCTCGAGGAGGGCTTGGCGTCTCTGCTTTGCTTGATTAGGGCTTTTACTTAGCATTTAATGTAAGCGGTATGGTTGACATTATGGCAGCAGCCGTATGACCTAAAGTGTTAAATTAGGTCATTGATACATATATATTGAGGGCATTGACTCTCATTTTTGATCATCAATTTTCACTCACTCATAGTGAGTTCTGATTTTTAGTGCCCTATTGGGGTTTTTGGTTGAACTAAGTGATGCGCACTTTTTTGAAGGAAGAGATTTTTTGGCATTTATGGTGTTTCTCTTGAAGGAAGGTGTTACAACTAGGGTTTGCATGGTTATTTCTTCTTGAATTGTAAGTGTTTCTTATGAAAAACTTCTTATTGAATGGTTGTAGTTTAAAATTTCTTGCATATTGCTTATAAGTTCTTGAATCAAAACCCTAGGTGAAATGACACACAAGTAGGTCCTTGTCTCATGTCCCACGATAGAGAAGCTTTCGACCATTGAAGAGAGAAGAGCCTAGCCGTAGCTACACACCTTGTTTTCTTCCTCCCTTTACTAGCCATACCATTTAGAATCCAAAAGGAGGAGGAAAGGTCTTACCATTTAGAATCCAAGAGGAGGAAGACGTCCCAGGCCTAGGTTATCTACACTTAGGGCCGTTTTTCCTTTAGGGTTTGATGAAAGAGCCTTCCTGTAGCAACACTCTCCCTCATTAAGCCTTCTAGTCTTGATTTTGTGCTTCATCTGAGCTAGCCATTTGCCGGGAAGGAGGAGAGAGCACAAGGCCTTGCTTTTGCAACACCGGAGTGAGCCTCTCTCCCCTAGGGTTCTGTCTTTGAGGCCCTGCTTTATAAGCACCTTGAAACTTTTCCCTCTAGTCCTTTGAAATCTTGTCTCCTTCAACCTGTGTGGCCTTCACTTATTGACTCCTTTCTACCCTAAGGCATTGATCCCAAGACCTCCAGCGTTGAAGTAGAATTGAATGTAAACACTCTCAAACCTTTTGAAATTGAAACCCTAACTACACTAACCCTAGCCTAGACTAACCTACTAACCCTACGTTGTTGACGTCATCATTGAATATTTCATCTTTATTGCAACAACGTTTTGTCTTTTGAGTAATTGAATGGTAGTTGGAGGCATTAATTGAGTTAAGAAGTTATTTGTTATATTAAATGCTGTATCATTCTAGTATTTATTGATGAAGTGACATTACTGCCATTACTATTTTGCAAACATTGACTTCGTCAACATTTACTTTTAAATTGCTCATTTTGAATATCAGATAGTCTTTAATGTATATGATTGCACGTATCAGTTTCCTTGTTGTGTTGTCTCAAGCAGGTGCTTTTATTTTCTTTGGTTATACTTTATTATTGGCTGTTTAGTCGGAACTATCTGATTGACGGTGATCTGTGAAAGGGGGAACTTGTCCTTGTCCTATTATCCTTTGCCCTTTCAAAACCCCAGGTCACCGGGGACGTCTCCCCTGGGCCTAGCCTCCCTAAAGAGAAAGAACCTACTCATCGTGGTGACATTGGGTGGGATAGGTTCCTGTTACTCCAGTTTGGTCTTCTACCTTATAGCCTCTACTCCTAGCTACAAACTGTGCGATAACAGGTCACAAATACTATTTTATTTTAAGAGGTTGAGCTAGAGACTCTATTTAAAGAGCGGCTCCCTCACTTGTTTCTTATGGTTGGATTGATAGGGAAAACCCCTCTAAGTCTAGTTAACATCATGTAGGAGGAGGAAGTGAAGGTACAAGCAAGTATGTGTGAGGTTTCCATCATCCCTCTATTTTCTTTTGGATGATTATGGTATTATGCTAGAGTGGCTAGTGTTTTGTTGTTGGGAATGATCTCTTTTGAAGGGAAGTATTTGGCTACGAGAAAGGACTAAGTATGAGGTTCTCAACCCTCCTTAGCCCTTAATGTGATCTTGGATATTGGGGAAGCTTTCTCTTGTAATAGAAGATTTGATGTTTGCACATTCTAATGGAAAATTTAATCCTATTAGATTGTTATTGAAGATGTGACTTGTTGCTTGGACCGTTTATTCCTTTGAAGGTTGTCTTTCTTGGTCCTTTTTGTTGTAATCTCATGTTATGGTTCTTCCTTCAATATATGAGTTGCACATTATTTATTGGCTTCAACACATTGGTCATGATGGTGTGTTTGTTGTTAGAGCCCTCACTCACTCACATATAACCTAAAAATCCGTTTGGACTACTCATGGCACATTAGTGTATGGATTGGCTACATCTTTTCCATATCATCCTAAGCCCTCTTTGTTTGTATTCCTTGACTCCATAACCCTTGGATTGCATTGGTCTTAGCAACCCACCATCCACTTAAATTTAAAGTTTATCATACATTTTTCTAGGGAAATGTCCCTTGTGTTGGAGAAGGGACAGCCTTAAGTGAGAGAGGGAGCTACCGTGGTGACAGTGGGTAGCCCCTCTTAGTTCCCCTAGAGCTGCACTTGTGTTTTAGGGCTTTACCATTTAAGGTATAGGTTTGGGAGGTAACGTGTCCTATCAACAACCACTAAGGCTAAAAAAGAGTAAACAATCCATATAACACTAAAAACATAAACATGGCCCTTTTCCCAAGCATAAGCATCGCAATCAAAAGTAATCAAGCATCAGGAGTCGGAAATGAAATTATTACTAACCCCCTAAGGACTTACACATAACTTGTGATTATCACAATGTAGATTCTTCTAGATGAAAAAACTAGATACGGTATCATTGCATCTTCCTTCCTCGAAATGCTTGGATATTGCAACTTGAATTGTTCTACTTCCTAGATAGTGTTATGTATTGGAAGATTCTGCCATCCAATAAGATATTCATTGTTTTTCTTGCTTCTTAGTTGCTTGTGGGATATTTTTGGGGTTCTTTTTATTTCTATGCTTTGGTTATCATTATTCAACTCCTTGAAGATCTAATTGGGTTAGAATGCTCACTCTATCTTCTCTTTGACAAAGAAGCATATATATGTTATCGCTTTTACCTAGTATAGGCAAATCCAAAGCATAGGGTACTTTCATCAACCCTTTGTTGCACTTGGTAAGGTCCATAAAGTTTAGGGTGTAGTCATAGAGGCTTGTTTATATGGATGCAACCTTAAATAGATTTGGTCACCAATTTTAGACTTCCTTTTAGGTTTGTGTCGATCCCTTGTTATTTCTTATAGCTTCATGCAATATGCTTGTTATCTTTAGGACTTTTCAATACCTCCATGATCATTGCTAATACTTATACAAATTTATGAATTTATACGAATTTATACGAATTTATGAGGGAGGAGTTTTATAATCATATATAATACCGAAAGGTCCATTTTTCCCATTATGTGGTATGTGTTATAATTCCACCATTCTGCTAGATATAATTGGGTAGGCCATCGATCTCTCTTTTGTGAGATAAGACTCTTGATATAACCTTCTAAGCATTTAGTTACTAGTTTAGTTTGACCATCAGATTGACATTTAGATTTTGGCAGATGCATGGGTGGATGAGGATAGTCAAATGGGCAATTTTAGATTTTTGATTTCACTATTTTCACTATTTTTGATTTTTAGAAACTTGAACTTTTTTTAAAGCAGATGACATTTTTGGAGACTGAGTATTGAGTTCTTCAAATGGGTACTTTTAGATTTTCAAGATTCGCAATCTTAGAAAATTTCTATTTTTAGAAATTTTATCTTTCTTGAAATCAGAAAGTGGGTTTGGATACCCATTGGAGAGATAAGCATGGGGATTTGGTTTTATGAAATTTCAACATGTTTTAGGCATTGTTACATTTATTGGCAATATATCGATGATATCGCGAGTCATTCTCCAAGACGATAATATTGGAGATATTTATCGCGATAATTTCATCTTTTGAAATTATTGCGATACATTCAATATATCGTGATAATTTTAGTAATTGTCACAAGCCGATGTTAATTATCGCCCCGTTCATGTCAAACTTTCCTTGTAACCGGTTTCTGTTGATTTTTCTAATTTCTAGATTTGATAATTATTGCCTTATGATTTTCAAATAGATTTTACTACCACTGTTATCATAGATTAATTACACGCTGAAAATTTCAACTGAAATAAACTACATCAGAAATAACAAAATCATAGAGAGATAGCCATGCACAATAGACACAAGATTTATCCTGGGAAAACCTGAACTCGGGAGAAAAACCCAATAAGTTTTCTATAGAAGAATTCAGTCCAAGATATTACCAGTACATCACCATCAATAGCCAAAATACCATGCAAGAAGTATCTCCCCAAATCCTAGCGTCTCCAAGAGCTAGCGTCTAAATAAGATAGCCAAGATTTAACCAAGAGAAGGCTTCTTCAAGCCTAGCGCCTCTCCAAGTCTAGCGCATACACCAAGATAACAAGAACTCCAAAAGATAGCGAAGATCTCACTACTGCAACTGACAACTGGCAAGTGCGCCCTTGAGGAGAAGAGCTGTATGTGTCAAAATTAAATGACTCTGCCTCTATTTATACTTGTCCAAGCGCCTTCTTTTCACCGGTGGGGCCGACTTCTTCTTCTGGTCTTCAATATGCTTTCTGGGGCTTCTGCAATGTTGTAGATGGGTCTTCTTGTACTTCTTGGTATTTCTTCTCTTCTAGAAAAGTTGTCCTTGAGCCTGGTTGATGTTATCTTCTCCGACATGCACCCAGTTGATGTATACTTCTCCCACATAGCACCTCGAGTCTCTGTCAGTCCTTGTCAAGTCACATGATCAAGGATAGAGACTACACCTGGGCCATTCTCCTTAGCCAAGTCACATGGCCATCTTAGGAGAATGTCTTCCCGATGCTAATACATGGAGAACATCAATGCCCTGGGCCATTCTCCTTAGCCAAGTCACATGGCCATCTAAGGAGAATGTTTGCCCGATGCATATGTACCTCGAGTCTTTGTCGGTCCTTGTCAAGTCACATGATCAAGGATAAAGACTACGCATGGGCCACTCTCCTTAGCCAAGTCACATGGCCAATCTGAGGAGAATGTCTACCTGATGCTACCCAAACATCAACAATTTTTTGGTCTTTTAACCCTCATTTTACAAAAGTGAGTGAGGGGATTGAGCTTTGAGGATACTGGGACAATTTTCCATCTAGTAAACAAAGGGAAATCCACTTTTTTCATTGCCATCAACCGAGCAATTGTGGAGTGGGGATTTACTCCAATCTACCATATCCATATTCTTAGGTATGTAGAAAAATTTATGCTTCTATTTTCTTTGTTTTTCAATATTTAGTATAGGGTTTGCAATGTCCATTAGATATAGCTCTTCTTGTCCTTTTTAAATGGGAGATTTAACACTTTTTATTTTTGTATTTTTGTTTGCTAGTTTGTCCGTGACCTGCGGGACTAGCCCGTGGCTTGAGAAACCGCGACTCAGGGGCATCTAAGCTGTCAAAATCACCTGGGGATTGCATCCGGCTTGAGCCACACCAACCCTTAACATGGCTGGATATTTTGTTCCCATAGGTTTCGAACCGATGACTTAACATCACAGAGTGCCTTAATAACACACTCCGTCACCGACTGTCCTACACCTTGGAGACATGGGAGATTCAACACTTATGGAGCTATGATATTTTAATTGCAACATTCTTTTAGGTTTTGTGTTGATCTGAATTTCCCCATTTATTTTGTGGTTTAAAACTTTAATTAGTGCCTTACAAAATGCCAAAGCCGTTGGACCCAATGTGGGTGTATGGTGAACCAGATGAGGGTCATAATTGACTAAGGATGAATTGCAAGCTATACGAACTGAAAATGTTTGGCGGAATCAGTCACTTGAAATACCACCTTGCCAAAATCCCTAGGGTATGAAGTGAATATTTTCCTTGCATCTACCCTAGAAATTATTCATATTGCAAATTAATCAATTTTTGATATTGCTAGGAAGAGAGATCAGAGGGAGGAAACAAGGCTCGAGCTTGCAAATAAAACAACAAGAAGCATGGGAACCACAAGCTTCTTATGGCGAGGAAAACCCAATCTTCAATCACACCTTCCACAGTGCCCTCAACATCCTCACCTTTCTTTGTGCCAAGGTTAGTGCCTAGGGGACAATCTTCTATTTGGTTATTAATCAAAACAAGGGAGAAGGAGGAGGTCGACAAGATTGTGGCAGATGTTTTCTATGGAGTGACATTCCTTTCAACATTTCCAGGAAGAGTCCATTCTACCATTCCATGTTTGAAGTTGTTGCTTTTATTGGTCTCTCCTTCAAAGGGAAAGGATTGATTGCACTTAAAGATTAGCCGAGCATAGGGAATCATGGGAGAACATCAGATGCACAGTTATGTCAGACGGTTGGACAAATGGGAAGGGTAGGTCCATTCTCAATTTCTTGGTTAATTGTCCCAAGGGGGCAATGTTTATCAAATCTGTTGATGCATTTGCATATGTTAAAGATGCATAGTTACTATGTGAGTTGTTGGATGGGTTCATCTGGGAGATAGGTCTGCAGTATGTTGTCCAAGTCATTACAAACAATGCTGCTAATTATGTTGTTGTTGGCAGGTTGCTTATGGAGAAGTATCAGACCTTGTATTGGCCTTTTTGTGCCACCCATTGCATTGATTTGATGTTAGAGGACATGGGAAAAATTTCTTGGATCAAGGAAATCGTTGGTTCAGTTAGGAGTGTCACGATAATCATCCATATGTTCTTACACTCATGAGATAGTTCACAGGTAACAAGGAGTTGGTTTGTCCCGCAATCACGTGTTTTTCCACCAACTTCATTTCTCTTTAGTCTCTCCACAATTCTATGTTGGAGTTGCAAAGGATGTTTTTTTCAGATGAGTGGAATGCTTGTATCTACAACACTAAAGTGGATGAGCAAGCCATAATCCAACTCGTGAGACACAATTAGAGTTTTTGGATGGGAGTGCAGGATTTGTGTGCCATTAGCGAACCTTTGGTAAAGATTCTTTGCTTGGTTGATGGTGACAAACCTGTAATGGGCTACTTGTATGAGGCCATGGATAGGGCCAAGGAAGCTATCCATTGGTACTATGAGGACAAGCGGGAGGAGGGATTCACCAGACAAGCTCAGATGTGGAGTGTGATTGATGAGCGATGGAACAATATTCTCCATAGTCCGATTCATGCAACAGGGCTCTACCTCAACCTTGCATACTCTTATGTCCGTGGTTTTAGATTTGATGTTGAGGTTATGGATGGATTTTTCCAATGTGTTTCGAGGATGGTGTTGATTCTTGCTGAACACTCGAAGATTTCCAAACAAATAGAGATATACAGGCTAGCCGCAGGGACATTTGGTTCTGATATGGTTGTCCAAGATAGGACCACTAACATGCTAGGTAAACTTCAAGTACAATTTGTTTCAAACTTTCAAATTTCAATGTCTTTCCTTTCTATCTATTTGTTACTTGATGGAAATATAATTCGTTGTCTTTCCTTTTTGTTTATTTGTTGTAGATGTTTGGTGGAGAAACTATGACAAAAGATTCCTAGAGTTATAGAAACTTGCCATTTGGGTGCCTAGTCAAATTTGCAACTCTTTAGAGTGTGAACACAATTGGAGTGTCTTTGGACACTACACTTCAAGAAGTGCAATATTTTAGAAATGTTCAAATTAAAATTTTAATTATTTATAATTTCATTATTTAATTTATGCCCACGAAATCCGGATCATTATCCTCTAATTACAAAATGGCCCTCATATAGGTTACATAAGAGTCCTAGAGTTACATAAACTTGCCATTTGGGTGCTTAGTCAAGCTTGCAACTCTTTAGGGTGAGCACAATTGGAGTGTCTTTGGACACTACACTTCAAGAAGTGCAATATTTTAGGAATGTTCAAATTAAAATTTTCATTATTTAATTTATGCCCACGGATCATTATCCTCTAATTACAAAATGGCCCTCATATAGGTTAGATGTCCACTGCCTTAATGCCGTGGTCTATGTAAACAACAATCTTAGGCTGTGGGTGAAGCGGATTGACAAAGCACCTGACACGAATGCCATTTCATTGGATGCAATTGACACCCCGAGTTCGTGGAGGGTGGAGACCAAGAGGCCAATCATGGAGGAGGCACTTGAGTGGTTGGAGAATGATGTCGATATGCTAGAGGAGGAGGAACTAGAGGAGGAGATTGAGAGTGCATCGCAGTCACCACCTCCGTAGAGAGAGGAAGGTAGGGGAAGAGTCAGAAGACATTCCTCTTCAACTTCCACCTTAGCCTGGACACCTTCCACCTCAGCCTCAATAGTTGCACCTTCCACCTCAGGCTTGGTCTCAACACGTCCACCTACTGCTTCCAGAGGAAGAGAAACGACCTTTTCCCATAAAAGGGGTAGAGGGAATAATTGATTACTTAGTGCATTATCCTTGTAGTATCTAGATTCTAGATCCCGCATGATGATTCATCTCATGAGATACATCTATTTTTGTTTTGATGTGATTTTGTATCATCTTGTTAAGACTTATGACTCAGGACATATATCATATTTTAGTATTGATGTGTGATGTACCACTTGATATTGTATACATCTTATATTTTAGTTTTATTTTCATATTTGTGTAGTAACAATGTGTTTGTTTGATGTTTGTTGTTGCTTTACATGTTTAAAAAATTGAAAAAAATTGATTATTTTTGTATTTTTTAAAGTTTCCCGATATTTTCCCCAACATTGCCAAGAAATTGTATTCCAGAGCCTCGATGATAAATTCGTCGAGATGATAAATGTAACATTGGTTTTAGGCCTTGGTCAAATCTAGTCAAACCCAAGGTCAATAGAATTTTTTAGTTTTCAGAGATGATCGTATTTTCAGATACCTAGTATTGAGTACGGAATGGGGGTGAAATCTGGTGGCAATTAGAGAGTGTCGGTTTTTGTTCTATTTTTAGCAGTGATATTTTTTGAGACTTGGAGCTATTTTTGGAGGGCCAATATTTTGTATAGCACATGGGTTGAATTTAACTCCATCCTGATAAGTTTGGTTTGTGGTCAAATTTACTGGATCGAGAGCATTTTGGAGCATTATAGGAGGTTTTGGGTGGGCCCCACTTGTTGATGACTTGTCATGAGTTGGCATGCACTTTCTATTTTGGTTCTTTCATTCTTCCTAGGCTATTTCACACCATATATTGGAGGGGGTTATTTGGACCACATACATATACTATTCATAGCTTAGGAGTGGAGTGTATGGGTTGAGAAGGCTTTTTGTGGGGAATTAAGTGCTATTTTGTCCTATGTTTGGAGACTAAAGTGCTATTTTGTCCTTTAGTTATTTTTGCAGCTAGGAGCACTTAAGGAGGCAATTTTTGGTTTGAGGATTTCCTTGGTAGACTTTCCCCCTTTACACATGCTATTATTATCCTAAGTTAAAGCACATGCTTTGAGGAGGTTATTTATGGAAATAGAGGAGCTTTCCTTAATTAAACATGCTATTTTCACTAAAGACTAAAGCGCATGCATTAAGGAGGTTTGTTTGGTGGACTTGCCTATTTTACATAGCTATTCTTGTGAAGGAAGACAATGCATGGATGGAGGAGTTTTAACTTGAGCAATTGTGGTCAATTTTAGTATGATATCCTTCTTTAGTTCATGTGCCCTCTTTGGAGTGTTAATGTTTATGCCATTATTATAGTTCTTTGCATTTCAATAGATAATAGCAACATAAGAACAAGATCACTGAGAAATACACATTCACAAGAGACACAACATTTATCCTGGGAAACCCTCTAGGGGAAGAAAACCCA